>JAODOY010012983.1:0-27848 GCA_025399855.1 Forbesichthys papilliferus | reverse complement strand
CACTACTATACCAACTAGTATCTCACTAGTGTAGTAACACCACTAACTAGTATCTCACTAGTGTAGTAACACTACTATACCAACTAGTATCTCACTAGTGAAGTACTACTATACCGACTAGTATCTCACTAGTGTAGTAACACTGCTAACTAGTATATCACTAGTGTAATACCACCACTATAACAACTAGTGTCTCATTTGTGTAATACCACCAGTATAACAACTAGTATCTCACTAGTGCAGTAACACCATTCAACCATGAATTTAAAATGCTTGAAGCTGGAAAACAGGAGACCAGAGGATATAATGGAAGGGAACCTAAAATGTTATACAGATCCATCTGGGATTACTGCTGTGAAAAGTCTTACACTGTGTACAGATGTCAGTATCCTGCAGTCCTGTGGTCAGTCAAAGTAGGCTACTTTCTCATACAAATACATCTGAAACATTCTTTAACAAATACATATGTTTTGTTATGATGACATGTCCTCAATATTTAGTAACCTATTTAATATGCTCACTGTTCCGGAGCCTACTTTCAGTTGGTAATATGGCAATATTTTATTCATTATGTTATGATCAGTGTCAGGGAGGACCCAAATGCAATTACACCAGACCACACACAGGTATGTGTAGTCAACAATATGTTTAATCCAAAACGTTTGTTAGGGACAGGCAGGGGTGGCAATATAAATCCACAAGGCAACGGTACAATACAGGATCAAGCAGAGTTCAGAACAGAATAACCAACTAGCAAACAGGGTTATCTGGAGCCAGAGACAAGAGGGTAAACTAACAATCCAGCACCAGGCAAATAAAACCAGGGGTATGAATACTAAGGGAAACAGGTGTAGACAATACACTGATTGGGGATGACAATGGGGAAAAACAGAAAGCCAGGACTGGATCACAAAACAAGAACAGAAAAGGGGGGACTTGACCAGCCACAAGGCTGTAACCATGACACATTAGTTGTCCATAATAATTTGTTATGCAATTAATTACTTCAGTATCAGTTAATCGTATTTGTGTATTAATACAGGCACTTGTTAAGGTGGCCCATCTAGCCAAATAGTTTTAGTAAAATAAAATCACATCAATTTAACTAATTTGATGTAAGGACTATTTATGTGGTTTTATATTATCACAATAGATTATTTATGTTAAACTCATAAAAGTAATGCTTTGTTAATATTGTCATCAGATATGCTCATGCTTTTATAAACAAAATGGAATGAAACATTAGTGCCAAACATGGTGCATGTGACTTTATAAAAAAAATATATATTTTCTTAATTGGTTTTAAAATAGTACGATGTCATCCATGTGCCTACACATTTTTATTATTAAATATGTTTTTACATAAAAGTCAAATCAAACTATGGTGATGCATTTATTTTTTATTTTTTTGGTGAAATGTCAGCCCTCAAAATTTTGCTTGCATGTTTGCAAACTTGTTTGGGGGATTTGTTAGGCATAGCCTATCAGAGTTTCAGGTTTTCTAAGTTAGAATTGTGGAAAATTGTAGACTTTTTGTTATTTATTATTGTGGTCATGGCGTTAACAGTCCACAAGGAGGTGCATCAGTCCACTCTCAGAATCATTTATTGCTATCTTGTTTAGAGACAATTGAATACATTTGATTGCTGAACCGAGTCTATAATACATATAGTCTATCTTAACAGTAAGTAGGCAACTAAGATAAATCAGCCTATACAATGCGGGGTGTTTGCTCCATGTCTTTGTATTTTAACCAACAAAAATTACACTTGGCATGTGTCAACTGTTTTCCGGTGACACCTCACCTGTCTGGAAGTGTCAGGTTTCAGGGGAAGCGCTGTTTAGGGTGGGTCCGAGCAAAGCACGCGTTGTTCAACCCCCCTGCTGTATAAACGTTCATCCACTAACGAATCAGACATTACAGCTGGAGGTCTAATATCCCCGGCAGATCAGAGCAAGCAATAGCCTAACCAGCTCTGCTATACATTTTAGTTTGTGGACTCTGAGCCTACTTTTAAAATCGCCAAACACACCTGCTGCAGTGTAGCAGCAACATTTATGATGTTTTGAGTGGGCCTATCGTGTTTCAACAAATTGTGATTGACTTACAGTAACTTTACGTCGTTTCGTCCTCTCTGTCCATTCTTTCCCAGTTGCCGACAGTGTTCTTGTCAGTGAAGTCATTGGAAGATGTTCTGAAGTCGGACGTCGGAGCCACATAATTTGATTTGCTGCTCAAAAACACAGTAGCCCTTTATCGGACTTTATTTGTTAGCTATGGACGAGGACAACGACAGCGTTTTGCCTGATTTTACGGATATTGAGACGAAATTGGGTCGAAAAGTCCCCGATAGTCTGGCTCGGTCGCTTGCAGGGGGAAAACATCACGGCAAGCACGATACCTCTTCTGTGCCGCACTTTACGAAGAACCGGGCAAATTCTGCTGACTTGAAGAGACTGGAGAGCAAAATGTTGCTTTTAAAACAAGAAATGGTGAGTGTTTCCATGTCTTACTTGTCTAGCATACAAGAATTACACTTAATCACAAAACGTGTGATTCAAACCCATCCGTGAAAGTCTTGACACGTTGTTCTTGTGTTCAATCTTTCCAGGTCCTGCTCACTTTATTTTTAGACAGTGATCATAAGAATTATGGTATAGCACCACTGCTCCCCCTTCTCTTGAAATGTAGGCTAAACGTTAGCAATGGTATTAGGATTTCAGAGCAGATTGTTCACCGCACTTTGAAGACTATAGCTGTGATAAAATGACTGACTCACTGAGTAAAATGTAATTAGGCTAGAGGGAGAGAGCATTTTGCTAATGAAATAGGTTGAAATATTTTATTTATGCCTGGAACTGAATATATGAAGTTGAAATATATTATTTATGCTTGGAACTAAATATCTGAGTTATCTTCCAGACTCCAGAGCCTGCCTGTGGTTAAATTTACTCGTATAAATGTACTGAGAAATTGAACTAAAAAAAAGTGGCAATATGTTTCCAAAACACTTGTTGTATAATACTTTTACTCAGTCTGCCCATATTTGGCTCTTGATGTTGTCATTGGTCCTGTCTGAATTCACATGTTAATCTGTAATCCAATTTTATAGATATTCTCTCATGAGCTCAACAAGATTTTGACCACAACCAGTTGAACCTACAGTATGTTAGATAACAGATCATTAACAGCCCCGTTGTTATTGATGCTTATTGTAGCCTTTACACAACAACGAGTTTACTGTACATTGTTTAAATATACTTTAATAATGTACTTATGCATTCTCATTTTACAATAATATGTGCGTTTGTGCATGTGCTTGCACTGGATATACTCACAAAGCAAAAACACTGCCATCATTATGGACTACTGTAAGTGTAGGCAGCTTGTGAATTCACTCCCAAGAAAGGCTCTGTTTTACTAAGCCAGCTGTCTGGAATATTGTATCAACCTATCCCCCACCTGGCTGAATGCATTTTAACTGTATAACGGCTGTTATGCATTTCGCTAGCTGGTGGCCACTATGAAAATGGGGAAATTCCTTTGAATGACCCCAGAGGCTGGCCACCTTCCCACAGTGAATGGCCTTGATGTATAGTGGTACTATACATCAATGAACACACTGTGTAGAGTCATATCATTTGATATTCCACAGCCCGCCAAATGGCCAGGCCATTACATGACATGTTTAAGATGTTTTTTTAAAGTTCCTTTTTGCAGCAAGTAAGGTGATTTTTACTTTCATGGAAAATAGGCTCACAGTGCCATCTCTGCAAGTGGATTGAAAACCATCTCTCATTTCTGTGTGAATATGAGAGAGAGAGACTATAGACAGGAGTTACATTTTTCAGTGCCGGGTGCCTCTGGGACATTTATTTTTAAATGTATAATGCCGAATTGACTTTGGTTAAGTAATTATATTTGTGGTTTGGATCTTTTTATATTATGTATCCACGTTTTATTTACAGGGCCCCATACCAATGCTCTGAAACCCACAGCTGGGAACATTTTCACTAGAGCATTGCAAGGTTGTATGGGCTGCTTGAATTTGGGCATTATTCGATATTATTTCAAGCATATGCTATGCTGGAATAATTACATATATTTTAATCTTACTGTGGCATTGGCAAATTGCTATAAAGTTTAAGGTATTATGTAATTGGCTATTGTTGGTATGCTAGGTAACTGACATGCTCTGCGCTCCACATGTACATGTCTTCTTTCCAACACGCAGGCACATCTGCGAGCCATTGACGTAAAGCTGATGCGCCAGCTCATGTCCATCAACGAAGGCATAGAGTCCATCCGTTGGGTGATGGAGGAGAAAGGAGGCGTGGCCAGCCAAGAGGGCAGCCTGACGGGCAGCTTATACAGCCTATCGGACAGCCAGGACGGCACCTCGCTGCGCAGCAGTTTAAACAGTCTGCACGACTGCAACGGTGATGGTCTGGATGGCATCTCCATAGGCAGCTATCTGGACACGCTAGCTGAAGATCTCGCGGAGCACCCGTCGCCGACGGACTCTGACTGCTTCGCGGAGGACTCCCTTATTCGCGAGGAGACGTTTAGCAAATCCCCGCTGAAACTGCGAGTCGATTCGGATGAATACTACTGCTTTGGATAGCATTCATAAGCTGTTTACTGACTTGCACGTTACTGTATGTTCTGTGGCAATGTCACACCAGTTACTTGAGACTTTTTTATTTTATTTCCCACTTGTTTGAAAAGTGGTCTGATGTTTTTTTTTTTTTTAATGACACTTTTACTTGATAAATTATGTTTGCTTTGTTGCAACCAAATATTATGTTGTGCATCAACATCTGCCACTTAATGTTATACCAGTTGACATAATATATCTTGTGTTGTTGACCGAATTAATGACTGAAAATATTCACTATAGTTTCACGCAAGTGGCATTTCTACTCCAGATACAATTTAGTCTACATTCTACTAATATAGGTTCCTAATATAGGCTAACAACTTCTCAAATTCATTTTGTAATTGAACACAATGAAATCTGTAGATAAGTAGCAGTTTGAAAGTTACACAGTATCGCAGTCTGTGTCAAAAACATACATTTTCAGGGTTTTAATGCAGCTATTAAGGACTAGTTTACCAATCTTACTGTGTAAAATACTGTATGTCAAACATGTTTGTTCCCTCAACTGTGGCAAATTTAATTTGCACTTTATTGGAAAACTACAATCATTTGAGCTAAATAAATGTAGCTTTGAATTTTACAGACAGTTGGAAAAAAAGATTTCACAGGGTGCTAGGAGGCCTTTTTTTGTGTGGCAAAATAAGGTGTATTGGGTGCTAGTGTATCAACAGTTTGCTAATAGCACTGCA
Source organism: Forbesichthys papilliferus (assembly GCA_025399855.1). Taxonomy (NCBI): domain Eukaryota; kingdom Metazoa; phylum Chordata; class Actinopteri; order Percopsiformes; family Amblyopsidae; genus Forbesichthys; species Forbesichthys papilliferus. The sequence continues at coordinate 22,498 of JAODOY010012983.1, read as the reverse complement.
ATTTGCTTAAAGCACTAAGTACAATTTGCTCACAACACTAAGTGCACTAACCCTAGCTCAACATGTATCTTAACCTTTTTTGTGTCTTCTTAACTTATCTTAACTGATTTCATAAATGTCATACCTCAGTCAGCATTGCATTTTTTCTTTTAACACCAAAGTGGTTAGTAAGTTCATTGAAAGTTTGAGACAGTTGTTGCTATCTGTATTTAACCAATCTATTTTTATTTTTTTTAACCAGGAAGTATCCATTGAGATTAAGAACCTCGTTTGCAAAAGAGTCCTGGCCAAGATAGGCAGCAGCTTATACATAATACAGATACACAAGTATAACAAACAAGCATTACTGTATGAAAGATTCTAAATCAATTAGTCTTGAACAGATATAATTTAAAAACGAAGAATCTCACTATTTCTTTCATTGAAGTTATAAAAGCATTTAGCTAAATTGACTCAACTTTAAGGTTTGACAATACTATTGTCTTAAAGTTTCAGCCTGAGGCAACACTTAAAATGGGGATTTGTTTTTGGTGGACGTATGTCAAACAGATGTTGGTTTATAGTATGGGCACATTTTACATCTAAAATGGTGTTCATTTCTAAATGATTTTAGCTTTGCCTATGTGCTTATCACTCGTGTGCTATACCTGCTTTTAAAAATCGTTTTTTAATACTATTCAAAAGCTATGCTGAGATAATGTAATAATATATTTGTTATTGACCCCTATCTTACTTTGTTCATTATTGTTTCATTCCACAAATGTGCCAATAACATATGTGTGAGTGGTTTTACTTTTTTTGGACAACCAATGAAACATTTAATTGTTCCAATTATTATTTGAGTTAGAACAGACAAATATATTATTCATAACTAGTGGTGCTCATAATGTAGTTTAGGAAATCATGTTAAGTTTGCTTGTCACCCTGCCTTACCTTTCAAAAAAATAAAATGCTAGGAGAACAATTACACTATTTTAAATTCAGGAAATGACCATGCCCATTTGGCCTTTAATTCAAATTCTTCAGACTACAGAGGAATCTGGGATAGAGTACATGGCCAGACATTAAGACAAGACTGACTACAGTATAACCCTAAAGCTTTTATGCATGCCTGGTTCAAGTGGAGGCACAAACCAATAAAAAAAAGTAAAGCAGGTACAGAATCCATCTCTATAGCTGTTTGTTTGCAAAAACTCAATTCCCAGGCAGACTGTGTACAGGGGAAAGTCATTACTTGAAAGATGAGACCAGTGGTCTCAAACAATCCAGCGCCACAGGACATACTTCACCAGTTGTTCCGACTAGGATGACACGCTCTTTGTTTAGCCTGACAGCCAAACCTTAGCTGTGGAAAGACTCCCTTGATAATTAATCATGAGCTAATGAGTTCTAAATTGAATTCTGTTATAGGCTCCTCTAGCACAGATTGAATTTCAAGCCTTGCTTTTTATATTCTATAATTAGTAATTAGTAACTAATTATATATTTAGCAACCGCCTCACTTAATGTGGGATAGACACCAAATTTTTTTAGTTGCGCTTGGAAGTGCAAATAAGCTTTATTTATTGTATGCTGCCTTAGAGCCTTAAGCTCCCTGACGAGCTAAACCAAGCTAAGCCACAGTTACTTATGAATGGCAGCACAGCATCTGTCACTACTCTAATGAGAAGTACACAAGTTGCCTTGACAACTGCTATTTGCTAGTTATTGCAAAATATCTTAAATGTAACGTAATTGATGACTAGCTGTCTATTCCTTTAGGAAGAATGACAAGGCTGGACTTGAAGTAATTGGATGGACAGAACGGGTTTTACAAGTTTGTTATAGTGAGTCAATATTCTGTACAGTAGGCCTTACATTACTTTTTTTTTCTTCCTTTTTAGCCTTTCTAAGCCCTACTAAAGGCAACCTTCGAGGTCTCCCATAAACCTTGTGCCAAGTAATTAATGTCCTGTCAGTCACATAATTATACGTTGTTGAGTCTATGAATATCAATGCAGCTAAGCATGACTTTAGTCTAGTTGCTGCCATAAAAGTTAACTGTAGGGTTTGTACAGTATTACTCAAACCATAGTATCTCAGGTTACCATTGTTACCACGTTTCCCTTAAAGTACGGAACAAATTTCCATCTCCAATTATTGCAATCAACATTGTGTTCTTTTCTTATTTGATTCATTCACATTTCAACCTTTTTAATGAAAGTTTTTTATAAACTTGGAAGTATTTCAGAATAATATGCAGTTCAGTAATGAACATCACTGACAAATCACGGTAAATGTAGATATTACATATTGGATTATTAGGAAGGAGGAAGTCTTTTAAATGGAAGACAAATAGTCTTTTAAGATAGCTGTCACCAATGCTAGTTCCGTACTATGGTGGTGAAATACACGTAGGCCGTGTGAAAACTAAACAAGAGGGAGATCTGAAACATTTCATGAATCATTTTAGCTCCAGAGCAGAGTAAGTTGCTTTCCTAATTACTTCTCCTCAGTGCAAATGATTACAGTGAGATAGAGTTGAGTGGGGCCATCTGTAGTGCTCCATTAGCAAATTAGACACTGGGGTTGGACCCAAGGGGTGAAGTGAAAGCTAAAACCAGTTTGGTTCACTGTTAGTCTGTCAGCAGGAATACAGTCGATACATGATATGGGCTACTGCATTAGATTGAGGGCATCAAAGAGACCCATACACATGGAGCCCTCAGACAGGAAGCCGCAAAGGAAATGGACAGTTGGCCAGAGTTCGTCTATGCAATCCTTCATTCTGCTGGCCTGTTGTTTAGCTAGAGGAATTCCTCCATCATTGAACTGACGCTATTATGTCAAAAATGTCCTGTGACGTTTTACATGCTGCAGAATATATGCAGACAAATCTGAATTATATTTGAAATCCATCTAATTGTATGAATGTGTGTCCACGTGTTGTTTGAAACTCAGTAGTGCTGAATGGCTGTCACTACTCTCATACCATTCCCTTTAATTACATTTAAAAAAAGATACTTTTGTTGTTGTTCTCGTTCCCAATAGTTTTAATACTTGACAGCACTTAAAGCCTACTGTGTCTTCCGCTTGCATTCCCAGACAGGAGAACTCCATAAAGGGAGATTTATGATGTCGTGCAAAGTTAATAAGGCTGATCCATGAGCAGGAAAATCTAGTTTCATATAGGAAAAATACTTCTTGAATGTCATTTCACCATACTGCTAATGTCATGTTCCTCTGCGGAGTTTCTGCTTCACTGACACAAATCCAGCTCAGCTTCAGCCACAGTGAACCCTTGGCTTCAATTTGATAATTGTATAACTGTAAATCGTATGTGAAGTCTATATCTCCTGAGCCAGGAAGATCAAATTTTCGTCTGTTTTCAGTTGGCTCACTGCCAAGGTGGAGGCATGCTTTATTGGACCTATAGTATGGCTGGACCACGACTGTGCCTGGTGAAATTAACTTTATCTGTGACGATTCCTTAATGACAGAAGTATACTCATGATGTTCCTGTTGGATAATTTATAAATGGAACACATTTCTGCTGCATAGTACAGAGTGTACAATTTTTACTGTAAAAGTCACCCAATGGCTCTGGATCAGTACCAGAAATTGCGTTAACCCATCCAATGATTACCAAAAAAAACTGTTTGTTGTAATACTCAGCCATGTTTTAAGAATGTGTTTTACTAGTGTGACTCATCAGTGTTTGAAGAGCCGCATGCACATCCTAGATATAACTGCCAAGGAGAAACTGCTTTGGATCTGACAAGATTTTCTGTTGAAGCATCTCGTTTAACCAGTGTATGACCAACAGTAATGTCAACACACTCACCCTAGGGTGCAACCTATACGGTACTGTACAGCACATTAGTCAAATTACCCTTTCACACAAGTGACTAATTGTATTATATGTTGATCTATCTGTGCTGTCCGTCCGGTGTCAATAGGGCTATTGACATAGGAAAGGTTTGGCCCCTTATAATGTCAACAGAGAACTGTTAATGAATTGTTTGCACATTCATACATGAAGTCATGGTTCAAGGCTTACCGTTCTTGCAACAATTAATAAAGAAAACAAGTTGAATTACTCCTCTGAAATCTTTGTCATTCTTAGTAATTTTCCAAACATTTTAGCATCCTTGTTTTCCAGCTGTGATTCTCTGACATATTCCTCCCTCTCCATTCACCTTGATATCAGACAGGTATAGCCCTGGGATGCTGGCAATGTTTGAAGTCTGTGTTGGGATGGCGGTTGGCTCTGTGTGCTCATATACACCAAGCGTGGTCCAACCCTTCGACTGAGCTAGGGGAGATTAAACAGTGGGCTACATCAGCCAGGAAGCCTCAACTGTCAAATAGAGAACAAAACAAACCTCTATTCGATTTGATCTTTTGCTATCTTCGTACCCTGGGATGGGAGGCTTTCTATGGCTATATTAGGACTTCAGAAGACCCCAGCAGAGCTTTTGAACTTTTGGCTTGGCTGTTTGACAGCTGACTTTGGAGTCATCACGACTGAGATAACACATGCACATAAAGACGTTTGTTAATCGGCTTTCTGTGAAGTCGTCTGAAGTTGTCACTTCCTGTAATTAGTTGTAAGTATCACGGAGGCAGAAGATTGTTTTTCTGGTGTCTGGCATTGGAGTAGAACGATTTGAAATTGAGGTTGTGTATATAGTCTGATTTGAGGCCATGATGAATGGCAACTGCAACACAAACATAAAGGATCCAGGGTGAAGCTTTTACATTGTTCCCTAGAGATAACCAAAGCCTTCTGATTGTGTAAGCTCCACCTCTGTGATTTGCATCATAGTTCCCAGACTCAAATTTAAAGAGAGGCAAATGTAAGAGCCATAATGCAAAATCAACATTTCTATTATCAGGCTGGCGTGCGGGCTAGCAGGCCAATTGATGACATGTTTCAAACATTTGATTGGGATTTTGTGAAAATAGCTAATTTACCAAAAAAATATTCAACCATGAACTTACTCAAGACCTACTTAACAGTAGAGTAATTTTTATAGGGTCTTGCTATGAAGATTGCTTCACTTAGCTTTTCCTTAAGCATTTCAGTCAGAACACGCATCCACGGCTCATGTGTCAGTCTGTCTGCTTATATTGGACCTGGTAATACTGCCAGTCTTCAGTACTTTGCCTCAGAGTATATATATTTGACATAATGAGATATATTCCTCCCAATAGCACCCCTCCACCCCTCCCCAAAAAATTGTCCTGGGAATGTTCTGACAGCTAGGGGATGATGGAGACGTGATTCTCTGAGAAAGATACAAGCAGCTTCCTCCATCACACGGGATTTCCACCACACCCACCAGTGCAGTATTACCGGCAGGGGATTCTTTTTCCTTTGCGTTGAGTGTGATGATATAGTCCATTTGTCACAGTCCGGTTGTTTGCTTCTTGTTCCCTGTCCAGTTTGTCAAGTTCCAGTCCGTGGCTTCCCTGTTTTGATGTGGTTATTGGCTTCACATGTTTCCATTTGTATTAATACTCTGGTGTTCCCTTGGTTCTTGGCCTTTCATTGCATGTGCAGTGTTGTACCTTGTTTTGTTATTCCTGTAGTTGTTGTAAAAGTTCCGCATTTGCATTTACCTAACACATAGCAGTGTTACAACGGTGAACTTCTAATTAAAAATCTGGTTGTTAGAAATCTAAAAATTATGAAAGCCACTGAAAATTACTTCTCTGAAGAGGTAGCTGAACATTCAATAAACTGACAATTCATAATGAATTCAGACAATTAAATAAAAGTACATTTTTTAAGAGGGAGTTGAAACTCATTCAATTTGGTATTTTATTAATGGTTATCCAAATAATTGGAACAAGTTACCACGTTATTAGGCCATACGTCATCATGAATCAAGAAATATTGTATGTTTAAGTATAATACTTTATTTCTTTTACTCACAGTGTAATAGAGACATCTTTCTTTCCTTGAAGAGTGTGTTTAATTCTCTTATCTACTAGAAGTTTTTCTCTGGTCATCCTTGGATCCTAGATGACTGGACTCCATCAAATAAACAAAACTATTCTTGTCTGTCCTCTTGGCACGAAGCTAGAGCTAGAGCCTTGAAAGCTCTCTCAGCTAAAATAAAAGCATTTCAAAAATAGTACAACACAACCGTAAAGTGCTTTGCTTAGAGGTGAAGTATAACGGGCGTGGTAAACATGTAAATCTGGCAACATTTCCTTGGAGCCCCTCCATTCAAACCCAAAACTTCAATGCAAGCCCAAGATCATTTCTACTTTGGCAGTGTTTGGATGAAGTCCACTGCTGCAATGTATTTTTGGAAAGTTAAAATTACAGCGAAGTACTCTCTACCAGAACGTTTACAAAGCAAAATCTGAGCAATATTTTTCAGCTGTCATCTTTGAAGTAAAGATGGACAGACTCTATGACCAGGAAGGAAATCATACAAAAAATAGTGGATTGCGCTCGTTTGAGGTCCCACACAGAAGACATTTAACCCAACTGTAGACCAGTTTGAAAGCCACACTGTTGAAGTGACACCATGTTTTTGTCTCTGACTTGACTCTGATTACCCAAACAGTCGACCTCCCAGCCCCCACATACACGCCCTGTGGGGATATCCACCTGTCTTTGCAGCCTCCTGGGGCTAGGGATGTCCCCCCTCCCCTTCAAGCCTAACAGACTGTTCTTTGTGTTGAGGGTAGTAAAGCTTCTAAGCAGCCTGTTACTGATAGGCCTCTTGGGGGTGTCTTCTGTCAAGGAGGAGTTACGCCACTGTGTTCTCGTTGTGACTGAACACACATTAGGCCTCTGTAGCTTTCTTAACTTTTTAAATTTCACGTTAAAGGCAGGGTTAGTTATTTTCAAAAATAATGCTTGCTAACTTTGAGTTAGCAAGCATCATAACAATATCCCTCCGCGGTGCCACCTCACACATTGAAACACATTGTGAAGCAAAGTGTAATACTACAGTACGGCTTTGTTGTTATGAGTGTTTCACTGCTTTGTTTATGTTCCTATTTACGGAGTCAGCTCCATAAATAGGAACATGAAAGGACAGTATTATTTTTTCCACACGCACAGAGAACGGCATAGCTAGCAAAAGGAGATAGTTGGTGAGTATTTGGTGAAACGTGTATTAGCATGCAATTAGCTTGCAATAGCTGACTAATTTTGAAGCCTGCTGTCGTGCATTTGAGTCCTGCCGCCCCCACCCTGACAGCTATGCCTTTAAGTCCTCATGCTGACACTGGATGTTAAATAACCCCCCTCTGTGATACATACAGTACTGTACGAGGAATCGTAAACTAGGATTGTGTTTCCCTACCTTCTCCTAAACAAACAAACTGCATTTACAAAACTGATAATTCCTACCGGTAGTGTGCATCATCATATAATGGCTGTACGTTTTGTAGAGTTTTTATTTAGTAAGTTATATTTCTATTCATTCATGCAAAGGCATGAAGATCATGATCAGCGTTAGTATGTTTCTGAGAAACAATGAGAGTCGACTATACAAAAAAGAATGAATTTGTGCATCCATTCCGAGTGATGTCATCTTGAAACCACAAAGGTGCAGGTGCATGACCCAGCTGTGATTGGCTAGCAGTTGCCAGTAGTTGAGATAATAGCAGTCAGTCACCTGTACTTTAGGTAAATGATTACCTTCCTGCTGTTGGTGATTGCATCATTGGTGCTGCTCACTGTCAATGGGTCTGCTTAGATGGCTTTACGCCAACACATGACTGCATTGTGTGCGAATGCTTGTTGGGCATTGTTATTTCATGGTCCTAATATCCATTAACTACTACTTGTAAATCACTTTATTGTTGCTGAGGGCAACTGGGACATAGTCCAGTAGTGGCTTCTGTCAAATAGAAACACATTCCATGCACTCAAAGAGAATGGGGCCATTGGGTTTATAACAGATGTATTATCTGTGTGTTAATGTACTCTATAGGCACTACATTAACATTGAAATATCTTGCGATGAAATGATGACATTAACAAATGCATGGGAAATCTCGCATTGCAGAAATTCCAGCACCGCCTACTTTTAAAGTGGACAGTGGGAAGATAGATGGCCTCTGGGCTTTGCTAAGGAGGGTTGTCTCAGTGTCTAAGAGCTGATGTGGTTTCAGTTGTAGATGTACCATTTTAGTTGTATGCTATGTTGGGATGTTACACTGGTTTATTTTCCGGCTGCTAACTATTATATATTACATTTTGTGTGGTGACTTTACAGTGAAGGCATGCTAATATTCTCCTGTTATTTAGAATACATTGGTCTTCTTAGTGGGGGTTCAGGTCTAGTTATCTGTAGCTGTACACAATATGTTTCAAAGCCAAAAGAAAGGCCATGTATTATGTTAATTTTCCAAGTCATTGTTCTGGATCCTTGGCTCCTTAACTTGAGTTGCTCATGTGAATTGTGTTTGTTTAAACATGATTGAGTTTATTAATAATAATATAAACCTTTATTAATAGCACTTTTCATATAGAATTGCAGGCCACAGACCCACAGTGCTTTACAGAGAGGGTACAGTTGTGCTTCCCATTACATTATTTATACTGGTAAATATGATGGCTCTCTCACATAATGTCTTATTTTACAATGTATTATCTTTGTTGTCAAACCTGTGTTTTTAAATCCAGTTTAACATACATAGATTAAGCCTAGTCCAAGACTAAAAGAAAATGAATGAAAAAGTATGAAAAACATTATTAGTATAAAACTATGTTTAATCCATGTCTGTGAAACTGGCCTATAGTTTGTGTTTTACATGTTTAATCTGACCAGTCAATTTAAACCCATTTGTAATTTGTAAAAGTACGTCATCATAAAATGATTTTCCATAGAACTTTCCCAGTGCACGCTGAGTACGGCACATTTAATTTTCGTTTAGTTTAATTTTGGTTTGACAATGTTTATGGATTCACATGGCAAATATAATTGGTGTGCATGCCCTTGAAGTCAAGGGTCATGTGAAAGTCTTATGCTTTAATATACTGTAATAGTATAAACGTGCAGCTTTGTCTATCAGCACATCACGTCTGTAAAACGTCAACTGTCACTACGTCTTTAGACTAGATAAGCTGCTTGTGTTTAAATCAGTAAAATATGAATTTGCCTGCAGGAATGCATCTGAACATTTTACAGCCATGTCAGTCAAAGCTGTAATTATAACAAAACAGCAACAAGCTCCTGCAGGTTACATGTGAACCTCATGAATTTGCTTCAGTTTTAACATGCAGCCATATTCTCACTCCTGGAAATGTAAATATAAACTGTGTGTGTATGTAAATCTCCTGCAGCTTACATGTGAACCTCATGAATTTGCTTCAGTTTTAACATGCATCCATATTCTCAGTCCTGGAAATGTAAATATATACTGTATGTGTATGTATGTAATGAATTGTTCCTAAAACACATTGTGTAAAGGTTTGTGACTGTACCGTACAGTAGTGCAGTTGCCATGCTGTTCTGCTTTTATGTGTAGCAAGGATTGTTACATGCTAATGGATTAGTGTCTGCCTTGTGTGTACAGTATATGTGCCCATTTCCGCACTGTTGGAATGCTATTGCGTGCAGCTTCGGGGATAATCAAAACTTTTTCTCCAGCGAGACATCGGGCGGCTCTGGCTCAATCCTCAGGTGCGTGTGGCATCTCAACAGGACACTAGCCATCACAACGACATTTCTGGCTACACTACAAAGGTGCCGGCAGACTGTGACCTCTCTGAAATGCCAGCTATGGAATCCAGCCTGATCGCTACCCACAGCCTACCTCTCTGACTTCCTTTGTTTTTGTCTTTCCTCCCACATTGATTTGACAACAGCGAGGCCTATGTTTGGCATAAATAGAGGCCATTGTGTGGCCCTTGTCGACAACACAGAGCACCGTACTGTAATGTGGGCGGAAGCTCACAAATGTCACCTCTCTTACCTTCCACCAACCAAACCAAAGGTTTTTATGCTGACTGCAAAATACTGCTGTCTTAAAACTTGGTTGTCCCTGGTAATCTTTTATTCCATGGGTTTGTTCAACAATGTGAACATTCATGGAGGCATTGGGATTATTTACACGCTGGTAGGTTGGACAGTACAACACGCAGACATTTTCTTTTAGAAATTCACATTAAAAACCAAACTGAAGAATTATCAGGATTTGTTGGAATGATCAGTGGCTACAGTGGCATAATGATATAGACAGAGATATCATCATGCCCTTAATATCACAGAATAATAGAACAACATGTCAGAACAAAGAATGTTTTGGCTGCTCTCTGAGGAATTCTGTCAGCAACAATGGCTTTGCATATGAGTGTGATCTGCTTTCAAGCTCTGCCAGTCCAACATGAATCACATCCTCAGTTGCCAATATTATCTCTGTTATCAATCAATGTTGATTGCAGGGTCGTAATAATGTGCGTGATAGTCAATCACGTGCGTTGCTAATGAAACACTGTCCTAATTGACAATAATTGATTGTATCAAAGGCAGGTCAGGAGAGAGACACTGTAGGCCCATAATGAGGATTCTATTTTAATTGTGGGCCACTGTCATAGCATAGCAGATGCAGATGGATGAATATAATAAGCACATCCAGCAGTGAAGCCAGCGGCGGAAGCGCACATCAGTCGTTTCTCCATTACTCCCAAGCCAACATAAAATCAATCAGATGCTTTTGTTTTGTGTCAACCAGAGAGATGGCAGTCAGTTATGCATTGAGTCAAAGCCCTGTGCGGTGTTCAAGTCAAATTTACTAGGATATTCAAAGGAAAAAACATACAAACCATGGCCTTGGCTTATCTTATGTGAAGAACATGTCGAAGAAAAATAAAAGTATGTAGTTGCATGTATGCTACAATGCCCCCACACATTTATGCCAATGTTCAGGTCAATTTGACATGAATACACCCTGAGACTGCTCTATGTTCTATGAGACACAGACGAACAGAAACACACACTCACTCACACCATAGAAATATGTTACAATCTAAGAAATGAAAAGACATCAACTATTTTTTTCTCCTGCACTGTCTTCCACTGCCCCCTTCCACTGCACACCGGGGGAGGGGCTACACAAATACTGTAGCTACACACAGAGTGTAGGTCACTGAATACAATCCTCCTCCAGCAATTAAAGACTGAGCCAAATGTTCTCGGCTTGGTGGGCTTTGGAGCGACTGGAAGTACATGGAATGGAAGCTAATGGAAGTGCATTGGAAAGAGAAGGATGTTTCAGAATATGAGGGTAATGAGGATCATATAGAAATATCAAAGTGATCAGTCACTGAAGGATCCCCACAGCCAGCCATAGGAAGAGCCCCATAGCAAGCCATATGAGCTCCACAGCTGGCCGTACAGTAAGCAAAGCCCCACAGCCAGTTGTAGAAAGTGCCAGTTGTTTCATTTAACTTTTAACTAGATAAGCAGGAATATATTGTATGTATTTATTTATATTAGTGGCTTTTTTACATAAATTGTACCTTTACCAAAAGAAACAAATGGCACCATTGTTAAATGTGATGTAGCAGAGACTAATTGCAAACATTAGTCAAGCCATATATTTACAATATGTAGCCTATATCGGTGGGAATTGAGGTTAAGACAATTTATGTTAAGGATTTAGAAATAAACACTTATTTCTGCAGTATGGCTACTTATTAAACTCCATGCCTGAGTCAATTTGACAGTTCCAAAGGGTTTAAAATGTGAACATAATAAAATGGTTAACGCTGGGAAAACTACTCAACTCTCCATTATTATATATTCAACTTTGTGACAAAGGGATAGTCCAAAGTTGCAAAGGCATATTTTCATGTATGGTGGAAAATTCCTAAACCATGAGGTGTTTGGAAATACAGACTACGTTTAGAGTATTAATTTACGTTACGATGCACCCAAAGTCCCTGAAGTTGCAGATGGTTAACAAGTTATAATTGTGCAGCCAGAAACGATGTCCTTGGGCTAGCTAGGTTAACCACCTGCTAAAATAATGGACAAGTAGTTCTTCCATTCTCTGCTTGGCAAACATTTACAGCTGTCTGTGCATAGCGTCACTTTACACAGAGCAGGGGTTATAGAGCATTGACTCAACATTGCCTTATCTGGCCCCAGCCACAGTGATGTAATGACTGGTAGGTAAAACTCAAACACAGGCCGCGCTAGCTAGAACACAAAGGCCAGAATTGCCACGAGGAAGGAAGAGAATAGAAGACAAATGTCATCCATTAATGATGAACCATCGCATACAACATATTTCGTTTGAGGTTTTTTATTTGACACGGTGTTTGACAAAGTGATTTGGCCTTACCTGGTGTAAAATACAACTTGTGTTATCGGCTACATGGCTACAGGTTTATGAGCAGCGGCAGACAGGTTTATGGGATGGCTCATTCTTAATGTAGGTGTCGGCTTGTATTGCTACCCTGAGCCCTGATAAGTTTGCCTGAGCAGTTAACATTTGTTTTGCAAACATGTAGCCTAACAAGTGACTACTGGTTGCACAATATTGTCTGAGAGCTCTGTGTTTGCCTATGTACCACGAGTGGTTGTCACTGTAAACATCGTCCCTGCACTATGCAAACGTGCATAGGGAAATACAATCTGCAATAATGTCAGCGTCGCTTTGGTTACCTCCCAGGCTTTATTTTGCAGTCAAACAACATAAAACGTGCAGACTCAGAGCCTCAGCTGTCCCATTGAAACCTCACTGTAAATCACCATGACGTCTAGCTTCTTGTGGAAAATAGCATGTCGGCTTGTACTGTCTATACGTTTGATTGTTATCTCAGAAAAATACAATGAATACGATCTAAATAAAATAACTATTTGTATGGTTGTATATATCCTCTGTTTGTTAACAACATGGAACAACAGTGAGCAACATTTTTATTCCACCAGAAGTTAAATGCGAGACAGTTATACTAGCAAAGAAATGGCTTGTTCAGCTTTGGCACGATTGGTCTTGCATTGCTTTCAGTTGTCTCTACGTGTCATTAATCATAACTTAATTTCTCACTCTTATCAAATCTAGGAGGTACGCTATCTAACATTAAAATAGTTGAATGCTCTAAAATATAAACTCCAAATTGCAATAACCAATTTCAACGTGATGTATAGTCCAATAATGGATAGGTGCTTTCGATAACTCGGAACAATTATCACTTCATTTGTCAACACTATCACTGTTGCATTGAGTGAGCTCGATGTTATTTAAAGTGTAACTAATGAATGCTGACAGAACAGCAATGACAACTGTACCATCCTGCGCTTACATCTCTGACAGCTCTTCGTAAAGGCTAGGACAAAACCCTCAGGGAGACTTAGTCACCAAGCAGAGATGCCAATTAAACGGTGTCTCCCAAAACTCTGAGTAAGGATTTTCCTTTAAAAAAAAGGCAGCAATTTATTATATGTTCACATGCCTTCAGTACACACTAGTGTAGACATTGCTGTACCAAGAATGCTGACACCTCACCAATGAAATCAAATTATATACTGTAGTTCAACTATAAATGTACACACAATAGAAGCCCAAATATTTAAAACATAACCTTTGACCTCATATTTCTTAGACTAGGAGGGTGAAACTTGATCAACCAGTCACCGGCAAGTCTTAGGTACACAGGAGATTCTTTCATCTAAAGGATATATCTGATTCATGCAAGATGCCGTAGACAGCTAACAATGAATGTTTACATTTGAAAGAAAAGATTCCACTGAGATAATTAGTTGTTCCTGTCGATATGGCAATAATACAGTTTCTTCCTGTCTATTCCAATGTGCAAGCCTGGGTATTGTCTGTGACAGTTTCGCATGTCAGCGCACGTTCAAGGAGGGCAGGATTACTTTTAACACACCAAGGAAATTCACACATGATGCTGTACAGTATGGTGACTGAACACTTATGCTACACATGCTAAATGCATCACCTTCATAAGCACTGGAGCCAGAATCTTGCCAATCATGACTTGTAGAAAGAATCTAAAACAGTAAAGTGTCAAACTTGACAGGGTATTCAAGGTATTCAGTATATTACTGTATATAATACAACATATGATACTGTGTGTTCATATAAAGTAGGCCTACTGTATCTTATTCAGAGAAACAAGGCGTGTTTGTGTTTCCTGCATTAAATTAATTGCACAATCTTCAGTCAATCCACCCTGTCTCATTTCTATGGAATTCAGGCAATGCCTTTACCCCAATTAAATAGTCAGTGGACACAACTGTCAAGAGGCAGGACATATCCCATTAGTTATGTGTGTGCTGCTGACTCATCGTTTGCTCACTGCTAGCTTCAGTTTGCTTAGCCTCTCGGATGCCAGTGTGGAGTTAGAGTCAAAACGCGATAGTGGCATCTGCTACTACAGCCAGACAAGTGGCGACAGCTTGTTTCACAGGCCACATCTAAAGCGGTGACCTGGTTCACAGCAGTTCCCGGGTATTCATTCCGTTCTTCATCACGACATGAACGTCGGTGTCATTGTAGCTTCTTTTTTTTTTTATCACAGGGAGGAAAATGTATCCGTAACGGATGGAAAACATTCACACAAGCCTGGTTGACTTCCATCCGTTTTGAAACTGCCGTGGCGTGATGGCGCCATTGTCACTGAAACGTCACACCACCTGGCCAGGTTCTGTCATGAATGACCCAGTGGCAACATGCGATCTCACATCTGAAGGGCATGTGCACTGTGCAGAAAGGCTTTGTGTAAAGCCAGCCGGCGCTTCCTGAAGCTGAAAAAGCGCGGGATAACCCCGCAGACCTAGAGGGCAGTTGAAGGCAACAGGTGTGCAGCAGGTTATTAGCTCAGCTGTCTTACCGACTGTGTGCACCGGCAATAGCCGTAGGCTATGAAAGGTGACCTACATCAACAAGTGGGTTATTGAATTATGACACTGCAAATACAATTCTTAAAGCTGCTGTTCAATATACAGGATTAAAGGTTTGTTGTGCCATGGCTTTAGATTCCGAGTTACTGTATGATATATTGTTTTCCCATAGACATGTTTTAGGCCCGGGAGCGTCACATTAACTCCAGGAAAGGCTGTGAAACAGCTGCGGTTGACAGCTCAGACAGATGGGGATGTCGTATCTTTACAAGAGAAGCTTCATTGTGTGACTGACAGAGAGGCCTTTCAGACGAGACCTGTTGCTCCATGTGGCCTGCGCTTATTTCAGATGATCAAAAGCAATATTGCATCATTTTTTCATTTAAAATGTATTTGAATTTAAAATATTGCTATTATATCCCTCATCACTCATGTTGTATAATATGTGAATATGTTAGTATGCAGCCTATGTGTGTAATGCACCAATCCTAACTTGTGTACAGGCCAACACTTACCGATGAGGTAGCCTAATTTAAATAACATACAGATAAGGGAATCAGTAGGTTGAGCTTGAAGGCCACTTTTATTAAATTCACTGTGTGAAATAAGTCAATACTGTCACTTAGACAGAACTATGACAACAGTGGTAACATTGTACAGTGATAAGAACATATCCATTGTTGTGACACCTTTCTAATCCATTCAAATAGCATACATAGAGGACTTTGTTTTAGTGATCAGGCCAATGTTCGCCCAGCCCCACAATTTTCACTCTTCTTCAATACATTCTTCACACTTTCAAGAAGCACAGAGTTAATACTTAGGAAAATACTGTCACATAATACTTAATACCATCTACTTTAGCAGCACTATATTTTCATACACACAAAACACACTGTTCAAATTACCAAAACCAATTATTTTACAGTTTTCGTTTCTATGAGGTTTTAACATTTACAATATATGAACAGTCGTCTCAACTTAAAAGTGGGATGGGAGAGTCTTACCTTATTTTTGGTTTTATTTCATGTATTTAGTCGAACAAAACACATCTATGGAATTTTGTATTTCTTCCACAAATGCAATTTATTTATTTTATAGAGTTCCTCTCATACTCAGAGTGGAAAGGCTCTTGACAGGCCATATGAAACATCAAACATTGCTGGATATTTGTGAAAGGGAAAGGTTAAGACACGCATATGCTGCTGTAAATTATACATGCAATCTTTTAAGTCCGATAGTTGTGACACAGACAGTTGTTCTAGTGACATTGTTTTCCACCCTGGATAAAACGCCTAAATGTAGGCATTTTAAACCCACACCCACCCACCCCCTCCCCCCAAACACACACACCAACACTTTAAAATCGCCTTGTGTCATTGTCTCATGGTTTTAACAGCTAAAACAATAGTGACTTCATGAGCAAAGCAGGCAAAACACAGTTACAGCAGCTTCAGTCTTCAGAAATGTCCCAACTTAAGAGCACTTTTCTCAGCTAATAACCATAAGCTAAATACTTCTTGCCTCAGGGGCATTTTCTTGATTAAATGCTCTTATTTCTGTGGAATCTCTCTGTACGCATTCAAATTCATCTTTAAAAATAAAGTCCTGGTATATTTGTTCCAAAAAATGTAATCATCTGTAATCTCTATTATAGAAACTACAGTATATAGTCCAGTGAATATGCCAACAGTCCAAAGTCACTATTCTGTTCAAAATCATTTACAGGGTATTTAAGGCTCTATATAAGTACATACTACTGTAAGAACAATTCGAACATCCATACAGTATGCGTGGTAATGTTCTAGAAAACAAATAATTGTTTTGCATATACAGTATACGGCACGCCCTATTATTACATAGCCAAGCTTGTGTCTACTTGCAGCAGGCTTATAAGGATACAAATATGGGTCACAGTGTCGGAGGTTCTGCCACTTAACAAGCTCATTCACAAAGATCAGTGTGCGGTTGTTTGTTTTGTGCAGGTATATTTTCACAGATAAACGGCTTAGGTTAACCTAAGAAGTGACTTGGCAGAAAAGCCGATGTTGCCAAGCGAGTAACGCAAGTGCAATGCATTGCTAGCTTTAGCATTTGTGCCTTTTTGTGTCCATAAGCATGAGTAAACCTCGGGAGGGGGAGGGTTAGGGTGTGCACACGATAAACAATGGTTTGGTGCGCGTGTGTGTGTGTCTATGAAAGCACGGTGAGCGTGACCATTCCTTTGGTCTTCTTCAACATGGTCACTGCCTCCTCATGGGTGACACCTTCCAGAGACTGGCCGTTCACCGCCATTATCTGATCGCCTCGCTTAAGACGGCCGTCCTCGGACGCTGCTCCCTACACACACACACACACCCATGTGGTATAATTCACTGTGGACACACATCTATGTCCAATGACTGGCTCTCTCTGATGAGGTCACATTGCATTCAAATACATCATTAGGATTTTCTCGCTGGCTTACCTTTCCAAACACTGTTTTCACATATATAGGCAGGTCCCCATGCGGGCTTCCAAAACCGCCGACGATACTGAAGCCCAATCCGTCTGGTCCTCTATTGAGGGTGATGGTGCTGTACTGCGGAGTACTGGGATAAGGGCAAGTAAATAAATAAGTAAATAAATCTGCCAATGGAACAAGTGAAAATTTCTTGAAATATGACTTTATATCTGGATAAATGAGCTCTTGTTAGGTAATTGTGTCTTATATTAAGTGTAGTTAGGTATTTTTACTAGAAATTAGACACATATACTTGGTAAGATTTAGATTTTTTGTAGTGTTGTGCTTACCCAATGTCGTCTTGAAATATGCTGCTGGCTGTGAGGCCACCAACTGCCTGCTCCTGTGAGGGGCCTGTAACGGAGGTGTCACCGCCTGCTACCACCTGTGACGTAACGCGCGCGCACACACACACACACAAAGATGATAGCCTAGCTACGTCTAGCGCCTATGCTGAATGTGGACTGCAATGTATATGCCTATGCCTGCCGTGGGGGATTTAGCGGTACTGTTACAGTTATGTGAGAAAACCAGTTCTACGTCACTATAAAGAGCACCAATGGGTTCTCTTTATAGTGAGAACTGTATGCAGAAGAAATACTACTGCAATTGTTCATTAGTATCTACATGTGCATGTCTGTTTATCTGGTGGTGTGTGTCTGTGTTTGTATGTGTGCGTGTGTGTGTACGTGCACGTGTGTGTGTATGTGACTCACCTGTAACTCTATAGTGCCAGTAGCATTCTTGAGAAGTGTGACAGCCCGTGAATGGCTCATGCCTTCAGCTGGAGTCCCACATATGCTGATAATCCGGTCTCCTATCTGGAGGTCAGGAATATGTGATATACTTTAAACATCTGAATTTAGAGTCGCCTACCGCAGCTGTAAGGAAATCAAGAGTCTACAGGTACATCCCATTCACTTTTACCATAGTTAATAAGTCTGGACGTTCTGATGATTAAACAGACAAAATATATTACATTTGTGGATACTTTAATTAAGTTAATTATTAAGGAATAAATAAGGAACAGTTAAGGAATAAATAAAGGAACTGTTTCAGTTCAGCACAGTGCTGAAAAGTTTAATAGTGATTCCTACAATGGCTTCCACTCTAATCCAGGCATTCACATTCACCATACAAAGTAAAATCCGCGCCAGAGTTAAGGAAAGTTATTATGTTACATTCCGGTCTCTCCTTTTTAAGAAGCTAACGCAGAGTGAATGTGCTATTGAACAATCCCTCTTTTCATTTCAAGGACTACTATTATATGCCCCTTCCAGTTATGCATGAAGGCGCAGGAGATTTATTATCCATCCTGTCTTTTGTTATTGTCTTCCTGGTGGCTCTGTCTTTCTCTCTCTCTCTCTCTCTCTCTCTCTCTCTCTCTCTCACTCTCACACATACATACACGCCCATTGGTCCTTTATTGGGGGCTAGGGGTCAATTCTAAAGGCAGTGGGCTCTTGACCTATCCATCAGTGGAGTTCACTGCTCAGTAATTTTCACGCACAAGTGTTATCCTCCTGTGGGTGATAAGCGGTTTAATTGTAAGCAAAGTGTTTCTTGAAGAGCATGTAAATATATTATCTGCAGACCAAAGATTACGTTTACCTTGAGCCTCTGTGTCTGGGCAGCCAGGCCATTGGGGTTCATCATGGCAATGAACACGGGTACGTCTCCAAGAGGGCTGTCCAGCCCCCCTGCTATACTAATGCCCAGAGAGTCCGAGGGCCCCTTGGTGAACTCAACCGTCCTGATGTCCTGCTGGTTGATGGCTGTGGAGAAGGGGCGGTGAAACAAGGGAACGCATACATTTAAAATCATCTTGACATGCGGTTAAAGCTGCAAAGGACACAATTCTGCCTTGATTGGTTTTCAAATACTGTGTCGTCTTTCGGCACTTTAGTAATATAATAACTGTCTTTTGTTGTGAGTATACTTACATTCCAGGCTTCTGCTATGCTTGTCAAGGTCAGCTTGAAGGTTTGCTGAGTCTAAACAAGCTTGTGAACCCAACTTAGAACTTCCCGTTTCACTCATCTGAAAGAAAGAATGTAGTGTTTTGGTTTTAGTTTCAAGGTCCACATATATGGACCTTGGTGGTCCAAAACTAAAAGGGGTGATAAAGAGAGGGTTGGTTGGTGTGGTTACCTGACTGCATTGGGACAGTCTTCGCTCTGAGTGGAAGGGTCCAGCTTTAAATCTGCCCACTTCCATAGTAATAGGTCCTACACAGCACTACAGCAAAACACAGCGCAGTTCTAAACAATGTGTCGACTAAACAAATGTAAAATTGAACATAGTAAACTTATATGAAGTCAACTTAACATAGTTGTTCAATAATTGTGTAAAGGGAATCTGTCTGATCTTATTTCTCACAACTTTGTGGGCGTGTACAACCTTGCCTGCCATCTGGCTGACCGTTCTGTTTTGCTGCACCCGATAGGGCAGGTCAACTGCACACTTACTTATGATTGGTTGTTTTGAGTACATGCAATTCAGAGCATAGGTCTGCCCAAATGAATAACACCTTCTGACAAGCCACAACACAAAACACATGCAAACTGTACTACGCGCATTTGTACTGATAACCCTTCTGTTAGGCAAAAACCCATGTCTGAACATAGTGTTAGACCACACATATCTTCCAGAGGTTTAGCTCATACTGCACAGTGCAGCACAATGACTCGATGAAGTGCCTATTTTGATGTTCACGTAGTGATAAGGTACCTTCAACGTGGCCGCCACGGCCTCCTGAGTGGCCATCCGAACGTCCTGGCCATTCACCGACAGTATCTGGTCTCCCTGCATTAGTTTTCCGTCAGTATCTACCACTCCTCCCTTCACAATGTCAGACACAAACACTCCCGTGTCATTCCTGGCAGGGAAGGCAACATGACAGAGATACTATGATGAGAATGTCTCGACATAGCCGTCTGTTTGCATTTCAATGTGGGGTACACAAGCTGTGAAGCGACATGAAACATTGTCGAAAATATATTAGTACATTACATGACTATAACTATATTAAAAAAGCAATTACATTCACATACTCATTTATTGGTATGTGATGACATGGCATTTATTCAACATGGAGTACATCAGGGTTTTG
Source organism: Forbesichthys papilliferus (assembly GCA_025399855.1). Lineage (NCBI taxonomy): Eukaryota > Metazoa > Chordata > Actinopteri > Percopsiformes > Amblyopsidae > Forbesichthys > Forbesichthys papilliferus. The sequence continues at coordinate 2,055 of JAODOY010012983.1, read as the reverse complement.
AAATCGAAAAGAAACATGACAATGAGGCCTAGTCAGCTATTGTGAACTGTGCAGTTCTGAGGTGGTAAATCACCATGTAGATTAACACTAAGATGACATGAAGCGGTGATCAGAGAACCTGATAGGTCCGTATTCACCGCCAGAGACTCTTGGCTGTCAAAACTCCTCACCACTAAATGCAGACTTGCACTTTCCGCCTCAGTGAACGGATTTAGCCTGTTTTTTTGTTTTTTTCCATTTTGTAACATTGTTTGTCTTTTCCATGCTAGCGTTGAACTTGTTTTTTCCCCTCACGTAGCAATTGGCTGTGATTCACCGCGATCGAACACGGCGGCCTCAGCGCAGCTTTGGTTGTGTGCTGACAACCGTGTATCGCTCCAGACCGTATCTCAACGCTGTGCTTCTCAAGAGCGGGGAGTTTGCTCCCCTGAGGCTTATTCAAACAAGACACTCTGTTTTTCCATCATGTCGGGTGTATTTCTGCACACGCGCACACACACACACGCACACTGATAACCCACACATAATTGTAACGCAGGAACAAGGGCACACACCGGAGGACAATTATGTAAATACAAGTCAAGATAGAAAGGGGCATGTCAGTATTTATACACTGACAAATTTCATACAGACAGGAAGACAATACAAACACACGCATGCTCTTGTGTGTGTGCAGCTGCATATCCCATTCCTAAGGGTTGCTAGTGGGCTATCCCGGACAGGACACAACCTCCTGAATACATATGGATATGCTATGTGTTTGGATAGTGAGCACTGCACACACGTGTAGCTGTTGTGTGTGTGTGTGTGTGTTGTAATTATCGGCTCTGCGTGCTGTGCTATTTCTCTAAACCCCTACAATAAAAGGCTGTTTAAACACCGTTTACCTCGGATCCCGCCATCTGCATACAAAACAAACAAAGCACAGATATTCAGGATCTTTTACGATACAAATAAGTACCAGAGGGGGTTAACGTACCAACATAATAATAATATAACCACGACTGGGCACAACATGAAAAGAATATGCCTAAATAGTCAGCGATTGTAAGATAATACACCTTACGCGCTTCTGAGGAGGCACGCTATGGCATTGAACTGAGAGTGGTTTTTGTCTTGTTGTCTTTCTCCGGGGCAGCTCACCCCACCTTTAAGTCTGTGCTATTCCTTGCTATATTTACTCCATTATTATTCCTATAATTCACATGGCTGTTAGCACACCTTGCATTGGGCCTGTGTGTGAACTGTGTGTGAAAGCCCATAGGCAGCTCAGTCTTACCTGCGCCCCACAATGCTGAGGCCCAGGCCCTGGCTGGTCTTCTTCTGGAGCTCCACGGTGAAAGTGTCCCAGAGCTCCTCCTCCTTGTACTGGGCCTCGTCTCTGTACACGCTCAGCCGCACCCTCTGTGGCGTCTGCCGCAGCACGCTGATGGCCTCGTCGTGCGTTGCCACGCGGAGGTCAGCGCCGTTCACCTGTGGCGAGAGGCGGTTGTGTTAAGATGACGCCGCTGCCGAGCTCAAAAGTTATACTGTATATACTGTTTGTGTGTATATATATATATGGTATATACAGTATCTCACAAAAGTGAGTACACCCCTCACATATATGCAAATATGTGAGCATATCTTGACACATATATGTGACAACAATGAAGAAATTACATTTCTGCAAAGTAGTGATTGTACAGCTTGTAGACAGTGTAAATTTGCTGTCCCCTCAAAATAACACAACACACAGCCATTAATGTCTAAACCGCTGACAACAAAAGTGAGTACACCCCTAAGTGAAAATGTCCAAACTGGGCCCAAAGTGTTAATATTTTGTGTGGCCACCATCATTTTCCAGCACTGCCTTAACCCTCTTGGGTATGGAGTTCACCAGAGATTCACAGGTTGCCACCGGAGTCCTCTTCCGCTCCTTCATGACGTCATAACGGAGCTGTTGGATGTTGGAGACCTTGCGCTCCTCCACCTTCCATTTGAGGATGCCCCACAGATGCTTAATAGGGTTTAGGTCTGGAGACATGCTTGGCCAGTCCATCACCTTTACCCTAA
>JAODOY010012973.1:0-27854 GCA_025399855.1 Forbesichthys papilliferus | reverse complement strand
TATATAATAACAATAATATATATATATATATATATATATATATATATAGTAAAAAATGCTAGTACACACTAGTGATGTATCCATTATCGTCTTTCATTAAGACCATGCTGAATCCAAGAGGGGTACGTTACCTTCACTCTTCTCATCTGGCATGACGGTGTGGCACAATGCCAGCAGTCTGAAAAATTCTTGTACTGAAGAGTCCTTCTGATGAACAGCTTCCACCAGTCGACTGTCATAGAATTTGAACCTTGGGTCAAACAACGGGTTGAAAGAAAAATCAACGCATGCTGTTCCCTGAAAACACACAATCACAAATATGGTTATTATGCCATACAATTATTATTATTCCATACCATTGTTAACATTAAATAGTTAATAGTTATGTAGGTAATCATCTCACAGTACCTCTGTAATTTCGACTCTCTGGCCAAATTCATCATCAATGTCACCTAGAGTAAGAGGAAAAAACACTGAGTCAAAATCAATACTAATTTCAAACCACAAATAGGAGTTCAAAAGCAATCCCCACTATACCATATGTCTTTCCATTAATGGAGCACTTGCTGAAGATCATGATGTTTTGGGTGAGGGTGCCTGTTTTGTCAGAAAAAACAAACTCCACCTGTCCCAAATCTTCATTAAGGGTGGTGGTGCGAGCCTCAGCTGGAGTGTCCTTCTGACTGTAGTACATCTTCCTGTCCCAGTTAATGAAGTAACTGTGGCCAAGCCGTAGAAGCTCTATGCTGAGGACACATTCACCAGTAAGATGTCTAATGGAGAATATTAGGTGCAATCCATGTTGTTGTAAAGTGCTTTTGTAGTTATGGCCTCTAATCTAGATTTGGACAGTCATGGTAATACTGTATTAATTATCCTCTTCATGATTATATGTTGGATGAAATATTTGGTATGTGTAAGGCCATTGATATAATGCTGTAAATGTTCAGTATTCATTTCTGTCCTTACCTGACATATAGAGAGATGGGGACAACAGTGTTGAGGATGATAACGTAGGACCAGAAGATAAGGAAACCAGAGAACACAGCGCTGCTCGCCGTCATTTGAGGTAGGCCGAGATACACCTGGAAATTGTTGCCAGTGCTGCTCTGCCAGATGGTATGGCAGACAGCCAAAATAATCCCCATGCAAATTAGCCAGCCGAAAATCTACGGAAAAAACAACACACCAAACAATTTACAGTACAGCTCATTTATATATTTCAAAAGAAGAAAAAAAACTCAACGTGCTTTATCCTACATAATGTTATGTTTTTTTAACTCACTAAGTGGCCTTCCATACAAAATATTAGATGACACTTATCTATAACCATTGCTTTGAAATAAGAAAAAAAAAACATACCAACAAAACCAAAGTGTTCATTAGTTTGTCTATGCTGGTCCGCTTAAGTGTAGTCTTTCCGCAGTTCTGCATCAACTTTGTTTGTAACCCTTTGTGAAGCCGGGAAAACAAACATTAGTAGAAAGTACTTTTTGGAAAATTCACAAATCTTTAAATAATATAACATATAATTATATACACAATAATAACAACAGTAGTATGATTTTCGTTTAAAGATACAATAATTGTTCTGGTTTGAGTGCATGCTGAGTGGCTTGCACTCCTCTCTACTCCATTGCCAGGGATTATTGGTTCTACAGTATCAGCTAAATGAATATGTTATTATTATAGCAAACATGACCTTTGCTACATTAAAACAGAAAAGCAGTAAATGATACCAGCATATATGACCAGGCCAAAGCACCACTCTGTGTTTCTGAGGACACACCCTCGGAGCAGTATTCTTTCATTGTCCATGGGGTACATATTGTCTCTCAGGTGTAGGGTTCCTTTAAATGTATCCAGCTTGTTATTTGGTGGCTCACAAATTACTTCTCCTAAACAAACAACAAACAAATGTTTTCTGACATGTATATCAGGGAAGCCACATGCACAAAATAAACAAATGAATTATAACCAAAATAGTTTTACCATCAAACTCAGACAGCTTTGAAATATCATTCAACTCTGAGGTCACTGTCATTGCCTGGCGAACTTTCAGATTTGTTTCTCTATATGGTGAAATGAAGATATAATAATAAGAATAAAAACATAATTGCTGCACAAATCCATAGCACCACTGAAGAGGCCTTACCCATCTAGCTCTGCAGTCTCAATATAGCACAGACCATAGGGCTCACTACTGGAGAGGAGAAGGATATCTGCCTGTGGATGTACAGTAGACACTTGCACTTGATGTATATGTATTATATAACCAGTATAAATGAACTAGAATGCACTACAATACTTTATTTAATCAAAATACACTTGTACTTGATGTATATGTATTATATAACAAGTATAAATGAACTAGAATGCACTAAAATACTTTATTTAATCAAAATACACTTGTACTTGATGTATATGTATTATATAACGAGTATAAATGAACTAGAATGCACTACAATACTTTATTTAATCAAAATACACTTGTACTTGATGTATATTAATTATATAACCAGTGAAAATGAACTAGAACGCACTAGAATACGCACTTTATTTATACAAAGAACATTTGCTCATACTTACAGTAACAGTCTGATTATTTTCCAATTTTACAATATCCCCAACCTGGACATTCATCCATTTCTCTTTCTGCAAACTTAAAATAAAAAATCTAAATTATAAATGATGTTTCATAAAATGTACAAAAACAGTTGCACATACTGGTAGCCAATCAAAATAATCTTTTCACAGAAAACACATCCCCACTTACCATCCCCTGGCAAGCACCTGGGACTGAAGATTGTTGACCTGCCTGTCACTCTTGTGGCGGAACTAAAATACAGATATAATTAAAATGACAGTGGAGATATCAAAAGTAATGCATTCACAGTAGTTGTTCAAATAAACGGGACAAACCCACATAGTCATCGGTGGCATCTTTGACAGCAGTGACAACCAGCACCAACACCAAAGGCACAATGGTTGTAAACCCCGACAGAGAGGATATTGCTGGAATTAACTATGCAAAGAGAACAGTTGTCAACAGAATGTTGACAATAGGAGGTTCAATCTACATATACAAGCACATTTAACCTTACCGGTGTACCAATACTGTACCTGTAGAATCAACAGCACTAAGAAGTAAGCATTTGCAACCCTCTGAAACTGCTCAAACAAGTTGATGGGCAGGAAAGTGAAGATGTTGTACTTGGAGGTTTTGATGTGATTGCCCTGGAGAGCGAAAAGTGTTATGTCCATTAAGAGATAAATCAATCCTACCCTGGTGGATAAAGAAATCTGAATTTTAGCTTTCCTTACAGCGTATGCAAACTTAGCATTATATTCCCGAGCATTGGCTTTCACATGGCGTTCTTCGTCTACAAATTGTGGACACAGAAACACAACAGACAAGATGTTTTTTTTTACTAAGTCTCTCTTGGAAAAGAGATTTTAAATCTCAATTAAAATAATTTGGTAAAATAAAGGGGATAATACAGTATAGATATGCATGTTAAATAATCACTAAATGCCAGTGCATTGCAATAGCAACAATGTTGCTTTTCATTATGACAAGGCATTATGATAATTATTCATCACACCCACATAGCTTATTTATCACACACCTACATAGTGTTTGCTGAACTCTCTTGGTGGAACTCATTCAAAGGAGAAGAAAAGCACCACAAAATATGCCTGAAATTTAACCTGTCAATAAATAAATACTTATTCATAATAATTGCTGCATCAAATAGCAGCTGTCCATTTCTGTCTTGACAAACCCAAGAAAATACTTATATGCCTTGTAAAGTTGTTCTTTGACCTTTCAAATAACTAATTTAGTTTGCAAACACAACTTTTGTTTAAAGAATTAGAACTCTGAACAGAACAGCATTTCAAGGAAACGCATCAATACAACATGCTGTATTGCTTAAGGTACTGCATTATGCATATTCACCTGCCACAAAGGTGTCAAACAACAAATTGGCTTTGGCAAGCTGTTTCTACGAAAATTAATTATTGAGAAAGCTTGTGTTAAAGCTATGTTCTGTATACTTCTTGGAAAACTTAAATTACTTTATATTATCATCTTTTTTGAAAGATTATTGGTTAAAAAAAACACATTAACTGACCAACATTAGTAGATATCTAAGCTACTGTGCCCTTAAATTAATTAATTAAATAATTCAGTGTAGCTGTATATTTAAGCCTCACCGTGTCAATACACCATTTGTAAGCATCGCGAACAACAATCATAACATGCCTCCCTCAATTCAACTCACTCTACTCAAATGTATAAAGAACATCAAGAAACCTACCTTCAGGCTCCACTTTCATTCCTTCAAGTCATCAAATCAAGAATGATAAAGTATAACAACTTAATCCTACATGATACAAGCTGCTAAGAGAAGTGGGAATAGGCGACTGTAAATCGGTTCTAATATCAGTAATCTTACTGGTGCCAGTCCATCAGGTCACATATGTAGATACTGAAGACCTTCTGACCTACAAAAGTAGAACACTCACAAGCCGGCATACCACGCATGCTCCATAAACTATCACCCCACACACACACACAGGCAGAGAAAGAGTGAGCGAGAGAAAAAAGAGAGAGAAAGGAGGAAGATAGCAGAGAACGTAAAGATGCTAACATTCGAATAGAATAGAATAGAATAGAACCAACAAACACAAAAGACTTCAGTCATGTTTCCCAAGCAACTTTATAGAAACCTGTCGCATTAGCAAAAGTAAGGTGACAAACGACTGTTGGTAACCTAAAACCTACCTTCACAGACATTTACCCTCAACTCCACTGCAACTCACATTTGAAAAGAAACGTTCCTATACTGTACAACTATAGCCATGTTGATATCATTACATTTGTTTACCAAATAGGTGATTCATGTAAGATTTTAGAATTACAAATCAATAACCAAATGTATATCTAAATATATTTTATTTTGTTTTGTGATATAGGCTATATGCATTCATGAGATTCAGTAGGCCTATTTGTCTAGTAGTGTCTGTCTAAAACAGACAGACCTGTTTTAGACCTATTGTAGCCTACATACCCAGTGTCTCACAACTCACAGGGTAATATGTATTTGCTGACATCAGAAATGTTAACAGCAATTAGGACCCCAGCCTTCAACCTCTTGGAGGTCTATTCTGTCAGTCAATTCATCCCACCTGTCTGTTTTTACAATCCCTTTAAAGAACAAGGTGCTAACAGAGCGGAAGATACAATGCATTGAAAGCATGTTTGAAACTGCAATGTCACGATAGCTAAAATTATGTATTATTTAGTGTGGATTCCAATCACCTGTCAATCACCAGAATTCTCCTCTAGCATATGTTTTGTTTATATTATAGTAGCGGTTGGTGTTTGCTGGGTTATTTGGTTTAACCCCACCAGCTGTGTTGGAGTGGGGTACAGATATCACACAAAAAACAGCTGGTAGCACTTAGCGTGTAGTGTACAGTAGCCTAGAGCCGTGGTTCCCAACCAGGGGTACGCACCCCTAGGAGTACTTGAGCAGCTTGCAGGGGGTGCCTGGAATGATTAGGGGGTTTCAAGTGATTAACCAAATCATACAAATAATGATTGCTATGGTAAAATGGTATGTGAGAGTGCCACAACAATAGCTCCCTATGGTAGCTGTCAACTGTTGTGCTACACTGTGTTCACGCAACTGTTGTGCTACACTGTGTTCACGGACACATCAAAAATGCACACAATAAAATAGTTGGACATGTGCGTTCAATACAATACATTTAAGAGAATCATCAACACACAAGTATGGGGGTACTATTGGCTAGGTAAAATAGCCCATAAAAAAAGTTTGGAACCGCTGGCCTAGAGGATTGAGAGCAAAAGCTATAATTAGGCACATTAATGACACCTTCTGCACATTGCAAGTATTGCAGTCTGCTGGTGTATTTTGGTTCCTGTATCATCATTATCAACTTTGCACACATGCAGCAACAAACGTAGTGGGTTGGGAGTTGTACAGTTAAAAGGAGGAAGTTGAAATAGCCTACGTGTTTAGGCTACCTGACAGTATAAGCCAATACACCCTGGATCCAAGCAGATCAGATCATTCTGGACATTTGGGGGTTCGTTAAATTGCGCAGGCTTTAAGATTTAGCACTGGTAGGTGAGTAGGCCTTTACTTTATTACAGCATTAATGCAATTGCATTATGTTCCGTGCTATAATGTTGTTTTTACTAATATCTGTAATATGTAATGGTGTCTTTGTAATTAATAGCCTGTGCCTATAGTCTACTGTTAAATAATTGAGCATGAAATCATAATTTAGCAGTCTAATGCTGAAGCTACGCGTATTTATAAACATGGAGCATAGCAAAATATAGTAGCCTATGGAACTTTAACCGATTAAATACAATAGATGTCAGGCGTATTATCGTTAGCCTCCGCATATTCCTATCCCAAAATATAGGCTATTTTGTTTGTTGTTATGGCAAAAAAAATGTTATATTATTTGGACTGTAGACCCAGAATGGCCACTTTCCATCGATTAAAGCTGTGGCACTACAATGGAATATTCATCTCTCGACTTCATACAAGCAATCATGCTTCTGCCAAGGAGCACTACAAAATGCTTGTGGTTGGCGGAGGGAGTGGAGGAATCGCAATGAGCGCTCGAATGAAAAGAAAGTTCGGGGCTGAGAATGTCGCTGTTGTGGAGCCTAGTGATGTAAGGATTCTGTCTGCAATATTAATTTGTTACAACTGAGCACTTGCTTGTCATAGATTAGGTAATCTTATTGACAAGATTACATCATATAATGATGATAGGTAAGTATTAATAAAGTAGGCATATTTATTTAGTTTTTGTTATGAATATTTAAGGATAATGTATTATAATACAATTGCTATTATAGTATTATTTTATTTCAGATGCACTACTATCAGCCAATATGGACGTTAGTTGGTGCTGGGGCAAAAAGTGTTGGGTCATCTGGCCGCCCAACTGCAAGTGTTCTGCCATCTGGAGTCAAGTGGGTGAAATCTAGAGTTCAGGAAATCAACCCAGACACAAATACAGTGCGCACAGACAATGGTCTGGAAGTAGGTTTACCTTTATTTGTTATCTGAATGTATAGTAAAGCAATTTATTTAAAATAGGTTTGGTATAATGTTAAAAAGGCAGGCACTGTCAGATTATGGTAGCATTACCGTTTGTAAATTGACTGCCTTAATAAACTTTCTGTCACCCAACAGATTTCATATGAGTATTTAATTGTGGCTCTGGGTATTCAACTCCATTTTGAAAGGGTAATGTAATGTTGTATTAATTAGACTATTGTAAATAGTCATTTACATTGCTGTATAAATGAACATCTTAATTGTTACTTTAAAGCATTGTTTATTTTTTTGTATTGTATAGATTAAAGGTCTGCCAGAAGGATTTGAACATCCAAAAATAGGATCAAATTACTCAGTCCAAACTGTGGATAAAACATGGAAAGCCCTGCAGAACTTCAAAGAGGGCAATGCTGTGTTCTCTTTTCCAAACACTCCAGTGAAATGTGCTGGAGCGCCACAAAAGATAATGTACCTGACAGATTCTTTTCTCAGAAAGGTACTAGTGGTTCAAAACTCTGGCCCACTAAAGTTCTGCTAGTGTTCATTATGGTTTTCCTCTGCCAGGACAGAGGATTTAATTTCATTGTAAGAATTTGGACAAAGTTGATAAACACTGAAGTATCAAGTATTCCTACTTGCAACAGAAGTATTAATTTTCTGTTATCATTTTAATTAAATGTTTTGTTGTGTGTTCTTAAAAGACAGGAAAAAGATCAAATGCGAATATAATATACAACACATCACTGCCAGTGCTCTTTGGGATTAAGAAATATGCTGACTCACTGTGGCAAATTGTGAAAAAGCGTGAACTACAAGTGAACCTGAGACACAACCTCATTGAGGTTAGGGCTGACAAGCAGGAGGCAGTGTTTGAAAACCTTGACAAACCAGGCGAAACCCAAGTATTTGAGGTATAGGACATATGCATTTCAAATATGTGCTTAATTAATCTTTTTATAGAAATTGTATATTTTTATTCCAACTTGTTCACCTTTTACTATCTGCAAATACTATTTTTACTGTAGCTTTTACTTTAGTTAGTATTTGTATATCTAATGACATTTTACATTTGGATGGATAATAACATTTTGGTATTATTCCTGTTCAGTATGAAATGCTTCATGTCACGCCTCCAATGGGGCCCAATGCGGTGATTAAAGGCACCTCATTAGCAGATGAGGCAGGCTGGCTCGACGTCAGCAAAGACACATTACAACATAAGAAATATCCAAATGTATTCGGGATTGGAGACTGCACTAACCTGCCCACTGCTAAAACAGCTGCTGCTGTGGGTAAGTAAATAATAGAAATATATACAATGATATATTTACCATTAACCCATCACAGGGTTAATTGTTGATATTTTCTTTTGATTTACATATAGGTCTAATTTTTGATTAGAGAAATATTGTTTCCTGATACAGAATATTGCACAATAACGTCTTTACACAATAACACACACCCCACCCATGACTCAGCTTTTTTAAATTGTTCAATTCTATGCTCCAATACCTGGCTCAAAATGCTTTATTTGACTTAAATTGCGTTCTCTGATTTGGCTTCATATCCACATCCTGTCATATAAAGGGCTTATCATTTTGTGTCATTATAGCTCAATCAGCATTTCCTTTCTTGACACTGATGCTGGGAATGCATGTCCAGTAATTGGGAGAGGCATAGTGTATAAAATTAATACTAACATGAAAGTGATTTGAAACATTTAAGAACATGACATTACAGTGTGTTGTTTTCAGCGGCACAGACTGCGATCCTGACCAGAACTATAACCAAAGTTTTAAAAAGGGAAAAGCCAGATACAAAGGTGAGTACACTGTAATATTTGCACAACATTTAAATCAGACCAAACTTGATTGATCCTTTTTTTTAAATAATAAGAATGTTCTATTTCTACAGTATGATGGCTACACATCTTGTCCTTTGGTCACAAGCTACAATACAGTTATTCTGGCAGAGTTTGACTACAATGGACAACCACTGGAGACATTTCCCATTGACCAAAGCAAGGAAAGAAGAATTATGTACTACATGAAAGCTGACCTGATGCCTCACATCTACTGGCATGGTCTCCTCAAGTATGTACTAAGAGTCAAACCTTCCAAAATATGTCATGTTAAATTACCACAAATCTTTGTAAACTATGCCTCCATATGACTTACCCCCGTTTCTTCTTCTTATTCGTATAGGGGTTTATGGGGTGGACCAGGACCATACAGGAAGCTCTTACATCTGGGAATGAAATAAATGTAGGGCCTGCACCACAAGCAACTAACATATCAGCTCCATATTTTGTTATGTATCAATCAATATACAATTATGTCTGTTCCTTAAAGGTTGAGTCTGCAATTATAAGCAAATACACTTTTTGTCAAAATCAGCTAATATTTCCTCACAGTCCGCCTGCTGTCCATTCTGTGTACATGCTTTAAAAAAGAATCTGGTGGTACTACACAGCCTGGGCTCTGTAAATGGGAAAACAAACAATGTGCCTTGGCTATCTATGCCTGTCCAAATTGGGGGCAGAGTTCTAACTATATATGGCACTTAAGAGGCTATTGTTTTGACAGTTCTCCAGGATAGCTGACTCCACCTTTAGCTTGAATTAAGTAACACGTTTTAAAATCAAATTATCATCTTCTTAATAACCTGCAAATTGGCCATTAAGAGAAAGTGGATATTAGAAAACGGATAATACATAGCCCATTTTAGTGTTTTAATAAAATGTAAGGCAAATAAAATACTTGGTTTTATGTTTTTCTATTCCAATTTCATCTTCTACAGCTGTGCTTTTAACCCTACACATTTAAGTCTAGATCTTGTTAACGTGACAACTAGGTATAGCCTAACCAGTTTCAACCATATATGGTTTCAACATGATATAATGCTGAAATAAACCCCCTTTCATTTATGTGAAAAATGTGTGTTTTTGCGTATTCTTTCGGGCTAAAGTTTCCGACAACAGAAACATTGGTCTGAAACTTAACATTGTAATTTGCTTGCTGAGAACATTCTCCGCCACGTTCCCATGCGTGTGTCGCATTCTTGTGCGCGAAGCGAACTATGTTAACGGTGAGGCGGGAAATGGCGTCTACAGATATGGTTGATTTGTAAGTAGCTAGCGAGCTACCGACAAAGGTTGCGGCTGTAACAAGGGCCCGGCCTCTAACGGTGGCCTCCGGTCGCGGCTATCGGCGCTGCGACACGTTTTAAGAGTTTCCACAGTCATCGGTAAGTACGAACAACTTCAATAAGTAAACAAAATGGGCTGTCCATGACACCTCGTCGTTAGCATTTAGTTAGCTGCAAATGTTAGCAAAGTCAGGGGGGCGTAGTCTAAAGGCTACGGTAGACTAAAAGACCCGTTACCGTAGCGAGCTAGCTGGAAACACTAATGTTCTAGATTACGAACCAACTATTTATTTCAAACGTATAATTGTATATTATTGTTTGTGCGTGTCAGCTAACTATATGTGGCCTTGTTTGCTGCCAATGGAATTTTGCTCAGCTAGCTAACGATTGCTTTACGGTATACATTAGCCCGTGCATTACTGTACTAACCACGCACACACGTACTGTACTCTTGGTTCTGATATATTGCTAGTTACAGTACAGTATTTGATGCTACAACTTAAGTGTGCGATTTTAATTGTGGCCATGTAAATTCCTAATGATAATCCGTATGTGTAGAAACCTGTTGTTTTGATCAGCTGTCAGCTGCTGGCTGCAGGGGTAATGATGTCTGACGTCTTCGCTGTACTATTTCTTCGATGTCAACGTTACATAACAGCAGTTGTTGTATGCTAACAAATGCTAACTACAGCAGCGGCAATGTAGTACTGAGACGTTTTCCTTTGAATCAGTACTTCATGTAAATCTGATTAATCTGTTTTATAACATAGGATCTCATTATCCAGTCATTTCGTTGTTGTATTTATATTTAATTGTAGCCTACATTAAACAAAACAAAACAAAAAACTATCGCGACTATAGTATAACATTTAGGTGTATCTAAAGAAAATAAATTGTGTGTCAGTCTACTAAAAATCATTTTAATACCAGACAATACGTATCACTTTCCTCAATATATGAGTCAGGGAACCTGGAAAACTATTCCGATATTTCAACTTGATCAAAACAAAAACATCTGTCCCTAGTTAAATGCCATAGGGTGCTTCCTCAGAAGCTCTGTCCCTAACATTGAACATGCATTGCTGAAGGCTAATATAGTGTTATGTGGTGTTGTCTCTACCACTTTGTTTTTTAATTCATTTAGAGCCTGGGTTGTGTAGAATTATTTCAGTGCTTACACAATATAGGCAGCAGACCATCAGTTGATATTTGCTGAATTTGACAAAAAGTGTATTGACATACAATAGCTGACTCTGCCATTTAAATGTTTTAAAGTAAATTGTCAATGTATATTTAATAAATTATTCCCTGCCTTCTTCAGAAATAACTTTTCAACTAAAATCTGACTTGTTTTAACAATACCCTAGTGTAGTACACAGTTGTTCCAACTTCCAATCTTCTAGTCTCAATGAGTCTGTTTTGTCTTTTATATAAGATGGGAAGGGGGGTTGAAGGATAAAGTATGGTTTCCACTTCATACGGAATGCCAGTCAAATGGACACTTCTCTGCTATAATACTACTGTCTTTCATTTATTTTCAGTTGTCTTCTATGTAACGGTATAGCATGATGAGGCTGAGGGCACGCAAAGCTCCTCAGCAGCCAACCTCGGGTCGTCGAACCCACCTGCCCCAGGCCAAACGGAAACTCTGTGATGTGGAGCCTTCCCCAGTGAGAAGCAGAGTCAAAATGCAGAAGAATGAAACAGGCCTGTTTTCCACCATCAAAAAATTCATTCGTGGAAATGCAGCTGTCAAGGTGTGCTATGTATGATCCCTGCTGTGGGCTTCATTGTCCCAAATGCATTAATTGCCCCATGTGTGTTCTGTTACAATTACTGAAAAAATTGCAGAATGTTGCTAATGTTTGGGTAGTTACATTTTTTTTTTTTTGTGCACTGTGGAGTTTCACCAGAGATCCATTAATGTAACATTGTTGCAAGTTAGGTTAGCAGGAGTTCTGGCCCAAAAATGGATACATGTATTAGTACATGGCATTCCCTTCTGTAATTGTAGTTAATTACACTATTCCAGAACATATATGCGGATCAATGGATGACATACTATATACCACATGCTTTTTTGTAATCATATTTGCTGCCAATATTATTTGAATAGGTTTATTTATAGGGCAGTGTTATTCACACTTGCTAGTCGCGCTTTAAAGCTGAACCTTCTCAGGTGGAGCCAGATGTTCCTGCTAAGAGGACTCGTATTCATTGTGGTCTGGAGAACGACCTGATAACTTCCACGCCACCGACCGGAGGTCTTCCCACCAAGCCCATCTCTAGAGTTTGTCGGAAAAGCTTAAATAAAGGTACTGCCAAATAAAGAGGCATGTTTGCTTCTATATAATTTATATATTCACATTGTTGTCTATGCCTTTTATATTATTTTCATTTGGTACTAAGGTAGGTGATGAAATAACATTCGGGAAAAACAATGAAATGGGGAAATTTTATTTTATTTTTTTAATGCATATTCAGTTGTAGTAGTTAAAGGTTTTATACTTTTATGTTTTATACTAGTGGTTCTTCTAGTAGTAGTTCTGGTAGGCTTATTTGAACGTATTGCCAATTGTAGCTTTTGTTTGTGTGTGTATGTGTGTGCCATACATAAATTATATATATTTGTTATTGTTTTACTTGCTGTATTGATGTTGAAGGTGTATTTACATTGTCTGTCCTCAGACACAATGACATGCAACAGTAAACCCATTAAGCCCAATGGTAAATTAGAAGCCCCTGTTGATACAGCAAGCAGTCCTCCCCGCACGACTCTGCTTGGCACCATTTTCTCTCCGGTCTTCAACTTCTTCTCACCAGCAACCAAGACTGGTAAATTGATAGTTAAATAGTTCTTAATAATTAATACATCTTTCAGTGGATTAGCAAATATTTTAATCTGTACAGTCTCTTGTAGTCATGTTTAAATATTATCACTAATAATATGTTTAATGTCTTGTCTAATAACACATTATTTTAATGTCCTGTACCATAAGAACATAGAAGCAAACAGCCCTTGAGCTTGCCTGGCAATGGTTGATTCAGTCAACATTTTGGAAAATGCGATAAATCTGCTAGTTGCGTCGTGTTCGATCTAACAGTAAACGTATTTTATTTGCTGTGGTTTTCTGCACAATATAATAGAAATCATATTATAGACGATTTCATATATAAATATGAAAACCTGATCTTCCGTAATTGTGTAATTCTACTGCTGCTGTTTTGTTTTTTTTACCTAGCCACGCCAGGCTCGGAATCCCCTGGTCAAGCAGTGGAGGCAGAAGAAATTATGAAGCAGCTAGATATTGAACAGGCAGAAGATATTCCAAGTAGCACCCTCACATCCACAGAAGGTATCACCTTGTTCCATGCTGCCCCAGTGTTACCACAAAAGCCTCAAATCACCCCCGATTCATCAATAGAAGAAGGGGAAATAGTCACTGAGATCAATGTGCCACCTCTAACAGGTACAGTATGACCTCTGTTAAATATATAGTCAGCTATTGCAAGCTAAATGTGAGATAATACACTTTTTGTTAAATTCACCAAATATCTTCTCGCATTTTGCTATCTTGCCGCTCTGTGCGTGTTGAAAAAATAATCTGGTACTTCTACACAGCTCTGGCTCCGTAAATAGGAACATCATTTAAACAACGTGGTGAAAACCGCTCACAACAAAACTACGCTTTGCTTCACAATGCATTTTGATGTATGAGGCGGCGGAGCGATACCGTTTTGATCTGAGCTCAAAGTTAGCAAGCAATGTCGAGAATGACTGACCCTGCCTTTCTAAATGAAAGTTGTGATGGTTGATAAGTGTGTCCCGTATCTTTCCTTAAAATGATTGATCTTAAAACCAACTGATTTGAACACTTTGTTTCCTAATGAATGGGCGATTGGTCATTAGTTCCTGGGTGCATGCCAGACAGTGGTTATGCACATGCACCACCACCAGCACCTCCAGAGGCCACTTACGATGAGGACTGGGAAGTCTTTGATCCGTAAGTAGCACTGTATGTGTGCAGCACATGTAGTGCACTAATGTGCTTAATCCACATTTACTTGGGTCTTATTGCTAATGTATTTGAGCAGAATAAAGACTTGATTGACTTAGAGGTCTCCTTTTACTTATGTGACTGTTATGTGACTGTTACTTAAGGTACTTCTTTATCAAGCATGTGCCTCCACTGACTGAAGAGCAGATGACACGCAAACCAGCGCTGCCCTTGAAGACGAGAAGCACGCCGGAATTTTCCCTAGTCCTGGATCTGGTAAGCACACTACACCGCTTTTCTGCATCACCATCAAACAATATTCTAAATGCTGTGTGTTCCCTTAATAGGATGAGACACTAGTGCACTGTAGTTTGAATGAGCTGGAGGATGCTGCCCTGACATTCCCTGTGCTATTCCAGGACGTCATTTACCAGGTACTGCTGCAGTGTGTCATCTGGATTGTATGTTTACTTGGTCTGTATGTATTTTATATATGTTTTTGTTTTTTGTTAAGGTGTATGTACGGTTGAGGCCATTTTTTCGAGAGTTTCTTGAGCGCATGTCTCAGATGTATGAGGTGAGATTTCTGTTTTGTCTTTGTTTTTTTTATATATATATTTTTAATGTTGAAGATCTCAAGTTATTTGTATTTCACAGATTATTTTGTTCACGGCTTCAAAGAAGGTGTACGCTGATAAGTTGCTCAACATCTTGGATCCGAAGAAACAGTTAGTTAGGTCTGTGATATTCATATCAGCTTTACTGACTATGTGGTCAGTCTTATTCTGATAAATATTTGAGATCTATAGGATAATGATGAAATTCATAGTATTAAACTTGGACAACCTGGAAAACGTTTAAATGGGGGGGATGGGGATATAAAAATATAGGACAACATGGAATATAAACTATAATTTCCAATTAATTTTATTCTGTTTCAGGCATAGACTTTTCCGTGAGCACTGCGTTTGTGTACAAGGGAACTATATTAAAGATTTGAACATCCTTGGACGAGACCTTTCAAAAACAATAATAATTGACAATTCACCTCAAGCCTTTGCTTACCAGGTGAGAGATTTCTCTGAACCATTTTTTTATATTGTTAAACTACTTCAGACATGGCAGTGCCCCACCAGATTCCACTGGATTCCACTTGAAAACATGGGGTGTTTAAACACATTGAGTTATACCTTGCACGCATCTTGATATCTGCTCGCTTCCAATACAAGTGCTAGATTGCATGCAGGGCATAGGGTGTCTGCCCATTAAACTCCATAGTGCCCCACAATGTTCCTAATGTAATGTGTGGGCAGATAATGGACCTGCGGTGAGCCTTAATAGGAAGCTGTTGGTGTGATGGTTGTGGCTAGTCCACATACTGCTTTATACAGAAGTCTTTATTGCTTTTTCAGCTTTCTAATGGAATCCCAATTGAGAGCTGGTTTGTGGACAGAAATGACAATGAACTTCTGAAGTTGGTTCCTTTTCTGGAGAAACTTGTGGAACTGGTGTGTAGTTTGAAATCTAGACTGACTTTATTTTTATAACATGCTCTAAAGCAAGTTGAAATTTAAATGCTATTAATAAATAGAATCCAAAGGAAATTATATTTCTGTGAAAAATAACAGATTCTGATGCTGCTTAATTAATTTGCAGAACGAAGATGTCAGACCTCACATCCAGAACAGGTTCCGTTTGCAAGACCTTCTTCCTCCAGACTGAGTACTTGGAATAAGTGCTGTTACAGTAGGATGGTATCAACATTGGAGAAAAAAAAATTACTCTTAAAAAAAAAAGATTATTTAGTTCCAACACATTAGCATCATTAGAAATGGTTGAAAAATGTTTAAAGATGAGTCAAAATCGCTGTATGTTCCTATACATTAACAAACTAGACTAACAAATGGAATGGTTCACCACAGCAGTCCTATACACATTGCTGGCTTCATATTAGTAGTTACTGATCCAGTTTGACAACACTGAATGTCATGCAGTATTGGAATATACTGTATGGACCTTGTCGGCTGTGGCCAAATATTTAATGGCCAATCAAACATGTATAATATTCACACTCTTACTTGTATATATGACATGTAAATATTTTCTTTGTTTTTAAGTCGTTTTCTTTTTAATGTTACATTTTAGTTATTTTTTTTTTTTATTCAGTTGCTTTTATAAACAAAATGTTAGTGTGTTTTGTTTGAAGATGATGCTACACATCTGCTTTTGGGTTGTATGCTTTCATTATTCCTGTGATTCTTTACAACATGAAATGCAGCTGTCTGTAATGAGGTGTTTTTTTATATATATATATATATATATATATATGTCTTTGGGAGAACATCTTCCCCATGTTTTAAAGTTATGTAATGTAATGTATAGCATTTTAACTGAATACAAAGCCATAATGGCCAGAATAATTTTTGAGATTTGTATTTAAGAGTCCGATATGACATTAGGACCTTGATCATTGTAATTGAGTTATAGGAAGGGAGAGGATCATGGATCCTGCACTTTTACATCCAGCCCTTTCTAAGTACATTATGTGTAAAATATTGTCACTTTTTTTACTTGGGTGAATCACATGAATTTGATATGTCGAAGGGAAAAAATGTAGCACCAGCAAATTGCCAATATGTTTGATCTAAAATGTTGTTTTCCAGGACGTCTTGTATGTGTGATCTTTAATATGTAGGATTCACAGGTTTTAACTATTGAATGATCACTCCTGTTGTATTCAGTGTTACTCAATGGTTTCCTTGAAAATAAACACATTTTATACAGTTGTTTTCTAAATTTGTGCTTGGATTAGATTTTTATTACAATATTAGAAGGCCCGATATCGGATTTAGATAACATTTTTTAAGCGTATTGTGTGCGTTTCAGTTTGATTTGTAACTATGAAGCGCAACAGGTACATTTATTGATTTCTGAAATACAAAATGTTTGATGAATCCAGAACGTTTGTTCTGATTATGTGCATTCTTACGGAAGAATTTACAAGCAGCGCATCTAAAAATGGCGGATGCAGATTCGTGGGGTCAGTATCGGTTTCTGACTATAGTTTCTGTTGCCTAGATTTATGTTAGAACTTGTTTCATGTCATTGATAGACGCTGAGTCGTTCAAGCAAGACGATCCAACGACGAAGCCAGTTTTGCTGGATAAGTGGGAAGGCGAAGATGAAGAGGAAGATGTAAAGGTACGGTAAGCTTTATCGGGAGAGGAAGAACTTCACTGAGTTTGACACTGACACATAATTACAGATAGTGGCAAATGTGTATATTTATCCTCACTTGAAAACCTACACTGTTAAGCAATGCTAATGTGTTTAGGGAATGCAGATTACGATGTCAAAGAAATAAATGGCCTTGAGGTGAAAAGTGAGTGACAGCTGTCTGGCGGTGTCTCATTACACTACTCTGGTGTCTCTACAGTACAACTGAATTAGAATAAAAACAAACCCTTTATTTTTACGTGTCACCGTTCTGTTTGTCTAAGAAACCCCTTATGGTCGTTAATGCCATATTAATGGTATACTTTAAAAGCTGTGCAAGAAACGCATTTAGTCATACTATAAAAATGTATGCTAAATATATTTTTAATGTGTGTAGTAGGCTATGGGAAAGAATATTGTTTTAAAATGAACCTCTAACAAACGTAACACATCCTAGGCGTTAATCGTTGGGCCTGTGCATATAATGTTACTTGTAACACATGACCAATATAACATATTTTCTGTTTAAACTGTAGAGAGAATCTAAAGTAGGGTCATGCTATTTGACCCTAATGTAATTATTACTGCAGCTAATTGAATGTGGCCTAACAATGTCTGGATAGACAGCATCTATCCACACAATAACAATAAATATCACACACACACAATAACAATAAACATTTAGTTTGTATTTCTATGATTTAACTATCCCTTTTCTTTATGCAGGATAATTGGGATGACGAGGAGGAGGAATCTAAATTGGAAGAAAAGAAAGCGGGTAGGTTTATTAACATTGCTCAATATAGTCTCTAACTGGTCTGTATCATGCATCCCTTACATTAAAGTAATTCACTGATTGTTTTGCAAACTGAAATACTGTTCAAGTGCAGAAATGCTAGCCTGGCTCCACCCGACTATGCTCTCAGCTCAATTTATTTTTGCTGAGATTACAGTCTGGAAACCCTGTTCGAATTAGTGTTCGCTCAGCCACACTGCTGGCGGCTCCAACAGCGTGGGTTAGTGAGATGACGTTGAAGTCAAGCGTGTTTCTAAATTGTGGTAGAACTAGATTACTTGGTCAGTGCTGTCCGATCAATATATTCAAAATGAACCAGAGGTCTAGACCAAGTAGGAGGATATGACTGAGAACACTTCCTAATAGAGCGTGGCCAGACCTATTCACAAAGTGAATATGGTCTGGTTACACCAGGTTACAGAAATGCTGCACTTGTAGTCAAAATTCTAATTTATCCAGAGTAGAGCTGAATACTGGCATAATACAGCATGGGTTTGGTGCATGTTTTCATCTCTTATCATACATGAGAGCATCCATTTATATTTCCATACCTGGTAGGACTGGCGTGAACCTCTATTTCTCCAGGCATTTTGTGCTTTAACATTTAATGTGTTGATCCCCAGAATCCAATCAGACGAATGAAAAAAATCTAAGAGAAATAAACGAAGAAAATGAACATCTGCAGACAAATAATCAAGACGAATTAGGAGAGTGTGTGAGTAAAATATACCTTTTCACTCCATACAAAAGGAAATACACTACTGTTTACACATTTTGTGTCAATTGTCCTTGATTTGGAAATAATTGCACATTTTGTTTATTAAAATAACTTGTTCAGAAGTGTAGATGTTTTGTGTAGATCTTTGGAACCCCATTTGCAGTTATGTTAGCAAGCACACTTGAAAATGTTTATGCTTGATATTAAACAAAACCATCCTCATCCTTTTAGACTATTGGAGTATCTGGCTCATCAACATGAATGTGGGTTAGATTATAGGCTCAATGGCCAGAAAAATAACTTTCTTCTGGAACTAGTCAGTCTTTTTATGATCTCTAAATTGAAGGCCATTCCATGTGAGAGATTGTGAGAAAACACTCCACCATTCCCTTCACAGAAATATAGAATGAGCAGTGGAAGGCCACTGCACAGCGCAAGAGGATCAGTTATGTGCATTAGAGTCTGACATAGAGGCCTCACAGGTCCTCAACTGGCATCTTAATGTAACAGTTCCCACAAAGCATCAGACTCAATGTTAACAGTGAAGACGGTCAGTCTTCACTGTTCATGAGCATGGGCATGAGCTCTATAAAAAGGCTCCTTGCAGTATAGCAATTGCTAAATTGCTTAATTTTTTAGTTTTTTAAGGTAATCAACTAATTTCTGTTGACTATAGTAAATGTGCAATTGTCTAATCCTAGCTAGAGCAATCCGAAGAGAGCTCAGAGCTCACACCAGAGGAAGAGCGGACAGAGAATCTCTGCACAGAGAAATTACAAGAGGGTTCTAACCCGGAGGCTTTTGGTATGGCAAAGCATTTGACATTGAAACCATTCTACTGATACTCCTGTAATAGCAATCATTAATACTGCACTTGTGTGCTTTCAGTGTTTACTTTGGACTGATTTCACCCACTGATAAGAGAACTAGTCCTGCATTTGCAGTAGTTGTGCTGGGTTAGAATGGGTTAGATCAATCTTTTCATGCTAATATTGTGATTTAGATCTTTAAATACTTGTTATTCTTAATTAATCATGTTTTAACCAGGTTATCTTTACACTAGGTGCCTCAAACAATGCAACAGGACTTGATGCGTTAAGCCCTTGTTCGAAAGATGACTTTGAAGAGTTCGAGAGGCTGTTAAAAGCAAAAATATCACCCTTTGAAAAATCCATACATTATTCTGGTTTCCTGGAGTCTTTGTTTCGAGACCTTTCTCTGTCATGTGAGTATTACGGCTTATGTTCTACACGCTCTATTCCTCTACTTCCAGATAAATAAAATATAGAAATTAGAAATATTTAGCCTTTACTGAAGGATAATAGTCCATATGTTTTTGCAGTAGAATCAGAAGATTTGAAGAAAATCAACACATCAATTACAGCTTTACTCAGTGAAAAACAAAAACAAGAAAAGGTTTGTATAAAGAATAGTAGTTGTAAAAGAAACTAAAATATGAATTATTAAGAAACTGCAGTATTTCACTTTCTTATTGTTACGCCCTTGGTTTTAATGGAACATTTAATTAAATATAAAATGTTATTGCTTTTACATAGCTACTTTAGTGTGTTAATGTTATAATTAATGAGTATCTCGGTGTGGAACACACTGGATACAGCCCTATAGACGATATTATATTGCAATACATTATGACCAGAGCTTTGTTTATACACTTGATGAATAGGACTCCCATAATAACCTTTTTGTTTGCACTATACATTGCAACCATGACCTGGAACTAACCTCAGCTCTCCTGACCCTTTGCAGCAACAAAACAAGGGTAAGAAGAAGAAGAAAGGAGTGGTTCCTGGTGGAGGCCTTAAAGCTAAGCTGAAAGATGACCTTGCAGACTACGGGGGGTTTGATGGCGGTTATGCACAAGACTATGAGGACTTCATGTAAGACCTCCTCAACATTCCTCTTCAATCAGAAGACTGCTTGTGAATACTGTTGCAAAAACAGTTTCTATCAAGAAATATTTAGCATTTTACATAATGTGAAACATTTCCTTCAAGTAAGTAAGCAAATGCGTTGCTTACACGAACATATTGGTCCAGATTTTAATTTGTAAACTACAAAGGTTACAACTCATGTTCTATGCAAACTTGGAAGTGCAAAAATGGTCAACTAGTTTACATCTTTATCTGTGGGAATATATGGCATTCCATGTGTAAGATATGTGCGCCCAAACATTTTTATTGTGTCGGAAGTATTTATTTAATGGAAGGTTCAGCCATGTGTGGTAGTAGCCATGGTATTACTTTGACTGTGGCTCACTGAGTCAGTAGACACATTGGTTCCATGCTGCAAGTTAGACCATGTTAACATGACTTCATCAACATCATGCACTTGTAACTTGCAACTTCAGTATTGTTTCACTGCCACCATGAATTCTTTTGCCTGTATTTGGACTCTTTATAACTACTTACTTAGTAGTCAGAATGTCAGTCAACTGCAACATTTTTAATTGTGAAATGTTAAGTTTGAAAACATTTTTGGCTGCATTCGTGTACTGGTTCTATACCATTCCAGGTTGAAAGCATGGGGAGAACATACAGTATCAGTTTTGGTGAACATAATTTGTAGGATGTTGATGCTGTATTTCTTTTAGCACTTTAACATGTATTTATTTCTTCATTGTCTTGGTTTTAACCCATAACTAGTTTATATCAAATGTATATTTAAATAGCAATTGAGCTATTATTTATTTGATCTAAAAGCTGCTAATTTGGGAGACTTTAATTTTTATTTTGTTTTT
Organism: Forbesichthys papilliferus; assembly: GCA_025399855.1. Taxonomy (NCBI): domain Eukaryota; kingdom Metazoa; phylum Chordata; class Actinopteri; order Percopsiformes; family Amblyopsidae; genus Forbesichthys; species Forbesichthys papilliferus. Next base: position 6,106 of record JAODOY010012973.1, on the reverse strand, counting down.
ACTCTAACACATACACTGTTAATTACTGTAAACTTCATTGTTCACATAAGAATTGCACTACCTAAATATACTTGTTCAAATACGTGTAGCTTTTACTGTTATTTATTGTGGAAAACATGTATAACAAATGCATTAACAACATGTAAACTGAAACTGACTAATGTTTGAAAGTAGTTTGGGTTTCAATGTGGGGCTGGTATCAAAAAATCAAGAGACTGAAATTAACCAAATGTATCGCAACATTCTAAACTCTGCTTTTCCTGAAATGCTTATACAAAACTATTGATTAAAGCTCTAATTTGCAATGCATTTATTTGTCTGAAAGTTACTAACGTTTTGTAATGTAGCTAATTTTGGAACTTTATGTTCATTTTTTGACATATTTTATCTTAGCATTTTAATAAATTGTAATTGTGGAAAAGTTAAGTAATGTCAATAGTTCCATTTACAAATTAGAACTAATATTGTGAATTCATTAAAGTGAAATAGTTGAATTCTGTATGTTTTAAACTTGATTTCGGCTCATGACAACACCTAATTCAGTAAGACAATGAGAAAAAAGGAAAACACATGTTGGCGTTCTGAAAAGTTTGTGTACAAGCACTCAGTACTTGGTTGGGGTTCTTTTACATAAATTACTGCATTAATGCGATGTGGCATGGAGTCGATCTGCCTGTGGCACTGCTGAGGTGTTTTGGAAGCCCATTGCTTCGATAGTTTTCAACTCGTATGCATTTTTTTGGGTCTTTTGTCTCTATTCATCTTGAAAATACCCAATGCATTTTCTATGTGGTTCAGGTCAGGTGAATTGCTGGCCAATCAGGCACAGTAATCCCATGTTCACTGAACCAGGTGTTGGTACCTTTGGCAGTGGGGGCAGGTGTCCCCATAGAAAATGTAAGGGGTATTGTCAAGATCAGACTAGACCCAACAATGCAGATGAGCTGAAGGCTGCTATTGAAGCAACCTGCGCTTCCTCGGCAGTGCCACATGCTGATCGACTCCATTTTTACATTGCATACAATTCATGTAAAAGGACCCCAAACCAAGTACTGAATGCTTTACAGAAGGCCGACATGTCTGTATTAAAATTCATTTTTTCACATGGTCTTGACATATTCTAATTTTCTGATACTGAATTGGGGGTTCATCAGATGTAAACCGTATCATCCAGATTAAAACAAATACAGACAAACTATTTAACTTTGTGTGTAATTAATCCATGATATTTGAGTTTTGCTTTGTCAATAAAATTATTGAAATTACTTACCTTACCCACAATATTCTAATTTATTGAGAATCACCTGTATATTTGAGGTCTTACAAGTTTTAGATGTATAACAATATGGAGTGTTGCTATCCTTGACACTTATTTACAGTTTAAAACATGTATTTATATTAATGCAGAATGTCAGTGGATTTGTAGATTGTACATTTATGAAGTATCCAGATTGTTTAGATAACCAGTTCTTATTATTTTATTTGTCGGTCATTTGCTGATTGTATGTAATCAGTGAATTTCCCCTTTCACTAAATATGTGATTTATCATTACAAAAGGGGATCTGACTTTTTACCTTATCTCACCACGTTCAAAAGAAAGAATGATTTAAATAAAAAACAAAAAACAACACCTTTGATATTATAAAGATAAGGTAACAGCGTATACACTGAAATACCCCCTCCCCTCACCTATTGGCTATCAGTGGGTCATAAACTCTGATGTCTTGGTTATCCCAGGCACTGAGGTGTATATAAAGGTCCAAGTCAGGTCCTCGCATCCCACAATACATTAACATTGAAGCAATACATACAGCCATGTGGATGCTCTTAGTGTTGAATGCCGTTCTGGGAGCGATGGGGTCAGATAGCACCCCACCTGGGCTGGCACAGACCCTCCAGGTCCTCCACTGTCCACCCTGTGAGCGTATACACTGCACTCCTCGGAGGGCACTCAAGCTGCAGTGCAAGGGTGGCATCACCACCGGTGTGTGCGGCTGCTGCCCTGTGTGTGCTAGGGTGGCTGGGGAGAGCTGTGGGGGCTCCTGGGACTACCTGGGGAAGTGTGATGAGGGAATGGTGTGTGTTTACCAGGACACCCCGGACACAGAACGCAGTGGGATCTGCCAAGCAGGCAAGCTGTATTTTTGTTTCATTTGTGTCTAGTGAATAATGTGAGGGTACAACACATTTTAATCAAGTAATTATAATATAATAACTTTAAGTAAATTCTTACTTCTGTAGGCTGTCCCTTAGAACATTAAGGGATTTGTTTTTAATTCATTTTTGCCCTAGTTCATGACTACTTTAGAAAAACATTGCTTTTGCCAGTATACAAAATTATCAGAAAATAGACTAAGCCCCCATTGAAGTGTGGCGGTTGTCTATGGAATGGCACTAATCATTTCCATTTATATTGCGTCAGTTACGTCAGTTAATCAGTTCAAACTTGTTCATGAGCTGTGGGGAGCAATAGTGGTTTAGGCTGACATTGAATGGAAGGATTTTACTGTTAATATATAATTTCACACCTGTTACCTTCCCATAGTTATGAGTTGCACTTATTAGCCTATACATAGTATGCCTAGTATAGGATTAAATATAATTTGTTCTGTTTTACAAATGTCCAATCAACATCTTCTAATGGCTGGTTTATTTGCATGTTCCCATTGCTCAGTGCTCGAGTCCTTGGATATCGAAAACTGTCGCCCTGAGTGTACAAGGGAATTTTGTCAGGCAAATCCGTCGGCATTCTGCTCTGCCAGGTGACTTCATCACGAATGACTTCCTAACTCACATTAAGCACCGTTGCATGTTTTATGTAACAACATTTAGCAGTACCATTAAAAATGTATTGTGTTCTGTAGGTTTGTCTCTTTGGAGAAACATGCGTGCCATGGTTCCTGTGTACATACCTCCTGCTCAGGCTGTATGGTACTAAAGAAACCCTCATGCCCTCAGAGTTGCAACGCCTCTGAGACTTTGTGTTTGCACCGTTTTGGGAGGTGTGTGCACAACCACCTATCAGCGCCACATAACCCTGCTGTGTGTCACCAGAACCCACAGGTAGAAAACACCAGTCAGATAAAAATTAACTTCTTACTGCATTTATAAAACATACTCCTCTCTCTGTTTCTGATTTGTCCTTTTGTCAACAGAATAATGGGGAGGGGCTTTTCATGTGCTTTATCCCATCCTGTCTAAATCCACCGAACTGACGGGTTGCTTCAAGCCACTGACAAAAGATCTTTCTTTCACAAATGTAGCAGCTCAAAATGGCAGCTATCTCCAAACTGTGAAAATGTAATGTACATGTAACAACAATCATCTCATGTGTCTTGTGTAACATTCAATCGGTCTGTAACTTACTGATATAGCGTCTACATTTTGAGTATAAATACAATTACTTATTATAGGCCGATAGTATAAATAGTGGCCAGGTTAAGTGTAAGAAGCTGCCTAATCTTACCACTTGCTCGATGGTCATTTTATATACTCAAGTACCTGAATAAATGTTATCTTTGTATTGTATATTTGCAGAATGATGTGGCTGATGGGGGAAACCTTTCTTACTCCCCCCTGCCTGCACTGTCCCCCAGACAGTGGATGGTTATTGAATAACAGAGTTTATGAGGTAGCAATCATGACGCTTGTCAAGAGCTGGAATAAAGCTTAGACCAACAATGGGCAGTTTGTTCTATGTCCTTCAAATGTCCCTTGATTTTGAGCTTACCATATATTTCACAAGGTTTCGTTCTAAAGCAATGGCCTACTTAATCTTTCATCTGATGTCAGGAACATCCCATTTCTGCTCTTGAAAACAATATATTGGATTTCATCACAAATGGGAGCAACATGCTGCTATTCACCTGGCATAATATGAATAAAGGAGATACAGTACATGTGTGTCACATCTATGTGCATGTTACTAATATTAAGAATTTCAAAGAAAACTTTAAATATTCACAATGCATTTGTTGGCTCAGTATCAGTATGTCCAACACAGAATATAAGACAATCCTAACTGAAATTTCACTTTTTGCATTCTCCCAGTTTCAGATAAACAAACAGTAACTGTATTCATATACAGCATATTAGTTATCAGGATAGTTGGATCTTTTACTAAAGCCTGCCGCCTTTGTCGTCATATCTGTCTCTTCCTGATCAAAGAATAACGGATAACAAAGGATGGTCTAGTGCCAAATGTAATAAACTTGTCCCCGTCAGAAACAACCCTTAATGCTCAAACGCACAAAGCCCAAGAACAATACAAAAGTACATGTTATTAATGTGTAGAACTGCCCTTCAAAGACAAGTGGTATTTCATAGTAGTTTTAGGACTTTGGCACAGTATTCTCAATGTTTGTAAACATGTGTACACTAAGCTCCATAAACCAATAACCATACAATCATAAAATGATATCTTATTTAAGTCACTTTAATAAGGCTCTGACTTCAATTAAATCAATTAAAAAATGTAGGGTTTTACTATTTTCAGGATCTGTATAAATTCTTACAAAACATTTTTATATATTATACATAGTAAATAGTATAACTGGACAAGCGATTATGAACAAACTTGGTACCATTACCCTTTTTGAAAGCTATTAAATACTTCCCTCAGTCTTGAAGCATAATTTAACCTTTGTTAAACATTTGAGTGTTAATCCTCAGATGGGAGAACGGCAAATAGTAATCGTAACCGTACAGCGCTTAGCTTTAAATATAAATATATAATTTATAATAATAGAAGACTGATCCATACTAGTTATTATTTACAGTATTTTGTAATCTAATTCTCCTTTGTGGGTTGCAAGAAAATGTCTACATTCAAACTAGAAAACAAGGCAAGCATGAAAAGCATCCCTGGAAAAGTCTAGATCCAGAATCCAGAGACTGCTGCTACAGGGCTGTGCCTATGAAAGTCATCACCAGCTCTGCAGTGTGGTTCTATCAGGCCATGTCTTTTGTGAATGATGTGGCATGTGGGTTTTTTCTCCTCTTTGTTGGGTAGGTAAATGTGTTGTGAACAAAAACAACTACCCACAATAAAAATACATTGTTTATCAAACCAGAAAAATGTATAATGTGGTATAACATTATGTAAATGTACTTAAGCAGTAAAAAAATAAAATACACGATCCCCAAACCTTTTTGGAAATGTATGTCTTGGAAAAGTGGTAATAACCACTTACACAAAGACAAATATGTTATTATTCAAGCTGTAGTAAGGTGCATACAGTTTTAACTTCACTGCTTTCAGCTGGATTGTCTCTATTCCAGGAGGCACTAGAGATTACTATCCAAGTCTTCTGCCCTCTCACCGGAATAGTTTGTTCCAGAAGGACAGGACGGTGGTGGAGTTGAAGGCACCAATGAATATGAGCAGCAGCAGGTAGAGGCTCATCATGACAGCAAAATAGTGTCTGACAAGCCAGGAGGTGCCACGGGAATGTCTGTAGTAACACAATACAGCCTTGTTACTGCTGCAACACCAGCACAAAGATAACCTCAGCTTTACAAGGCAGGGTTAGTTATCTAACAAACAAACAAAACAAACTGAATCAGAAGCTCCACCCTACACATTGAAACACATTGCAAAGATAAGGGCATTGTTGATGTGTGCAGTATGAACCAATTAGTTTGTGTTTTCTGATTTATGGAGGCTGTGTAGAAGTGCCGAATAATTATTTCAGCACACAGAACGGCAAACTAGCGAAATGCAAGGAGATCCAGTATTTGGTGAATCTAACTCCATTTATTTGTAATTTAGATAACTTGCATGTGTCCAAATGTTACAGTTAGACTATAATATTCTTAATAATAATCCACTCATTTACTATAAAAGGTACCCATCTAGAAATCTTCCTCTGATAATAACAAAGGCCTTGATCAGATTTCTAGCCAAATGGACATACAGTATCTAACAAAAGTGAGTACACCCCTCAGATATTTGCAAATACAGTTGCAAGAAAAAGTATGTGAACCCCTTGGGATTACCAGGAGTTTTGGATGATATGGTCATAAAATGTGCTCTGAACTTCATCTAAGTCACAACAATAGAAAAACACAGTCTGCTGAAAATAATACAACACAAACATTAGATGT
>JAODOY010012962.1:0-27859 GCA_025399855.1 Forbesichthys papilliferus | reverse complement strand
TCTCTCTCTCTCTCTCTCTCTCTCTCTCTCTCTCTCTCTCTCTCTCTCTCTCTCTCTCTCTCTCTCTCTCTTATACACACACTTGTGCAAACAAAGCTCGTGATATTTCATATCGCACTCATCTTAATTAAGATGGAATGTGGGAGGATAACGGAGTTATAACCCTCAGCTGTCATGTCGATGACACAGCAAACCAAGACACGCACAATAATCAATTAGAAAAGTCCTCCTTTAGACTTCACTTGTAGAAAACAAACAGTGTTAGCAACGCACCTCTGACGCTGACTCTTTAGGAAGGCAAAGCAGTTTTTTCCTGGCATATTTTTTCCTGGCTCAGAGGTGGGGCGTTGTGGAGCGGAGAGCTGCATGTATGCACTCTTCTCAGGCTTCTGTCCTCTCTGGGTCTCTAGGTCTCTGTGTGTTTGACAGGGTCACCTGTAACCTATACAGTAACCAGATCACACACACTTTGCCAGTTTCATTAAATTTACATACAGTAGCTGCCTTGAGGAGGGGAAAATATGGACCCACATGTCAAACTATGCCAAAGAAACAACTGAGGACAAATGACAAAATAACAGAAATAATAATTATGTGATATATATATATATAAATATTTATTTTTAAACAATTGTGTAAATACATTTTGCAATTGTGCAATGGTTGACAATAACACACAAAAATCTAAATTTGTTGTTATACACAGCCTCAATTTTTTTTAAATTAGAATAATTAAAAAGATATTACAGTAGGAGAGTGTTTTATTGGTCAACAAGGGACTATTTTTGTTCCTATAGGAATTCAGTTCCACTTTGTAACCGATACATTGTAAATGATTGTCTACTATTGAAGTAATTATGTAATACCCTGCTCAGTCTGTCGCTATGGAAACACTAGCTAATGTGATGCCTCTCTCTCCTTTACTTCAGAAAGCATAACTGCTCGGGGTCATCATAGATTGTCTGTTGAGTGACCACTGCTATCTGCTGCCATACTAAAAATACATTTAAAGGGCCATCGTCTGCCAAGACCTGATCATGGGCTCAGCCTTCAATTTCAACACGCTCTCCTTATCTCTCCCACAATGACTTATCTCCATTTAACCCCTCACCATCCCCCGCCTTATCCCATTCCTTAACAGGATATATATCAATAGGTGATTCATGCGTATCCCCCACTGCACACCAAGTGCTGGGAGAGAATCAGTGCTGATCTCCACCTCAGACAGTCAGACACTCCGAGAAGCAATGCAAAGGACGACGTTTGAGAAGGAGAAAAATAAAAGAGAAAAGAATTAACTGTGACAAATTGGACCATTTGGCTCAAATTATAGGGAATACACAGTCGCAGTGAGAGAAATAAGATGTGGGCCCACGGAAGGGAGGAGCTAAGATGCTAAAATGCCTAATGATGCTTTAAATTGGAACGAAAGGAAGGGGAAGCACATCTGTAGCTGCTTCAATGCTAATCTAACCCTGTTTGGGAAACAGACGCCATTTACTCCTTTTGGAAAGTGAGCAATCTGTTTTGGTGGAAATTGTATACATATTGTAATATTAGTAATGCAGGGATGTTCTAAGGCGTGCATGGAGTAACCTGAAAACATTGACACCAGTATACGCACCATTAGGACACGTGTTTGAACTGGATGTGGGGGAACGTGCTATTCGGTATGCATTCTATCGTGTTGCAGATGTGCCGGAGGGGATTTCCATTGGCAATATTTCAAATAGGAGAGGTGCAGTGAGGTCTAGACAGCATGCTTTATATAATTGAAGAGGTGTAAAATAAGCTGAGGTTCAGGATGCCTGAGGAATCCTGCTTATCAGTGTACAGTGTCAGCGGTTAACTATACTGTTATGCTACTGTACTCATATATGAGGATGCAATCACAGGAGATCTATTTGGGCCTTTTGTTTGTTTGTATATGTTCTATGACTAATGCTTTATATGAACCTCACTGGAAATATTCTATTCACAGTTTTACAACATTCATCAATATTCTTTCAGTGTTCAATTTCAGTTTCATTTAGATTTCCAGCATGACAAGTATATTGTGCACATGCTAGCCAAGTGGATGGACGCCATGTGGTACATCAAAACTCCAAAACGAATTTGGCAAAACACCTTGTTTGCACAACTGTACATGCACAGACATGCACCCATCACCTTTTTCTGTGCACGGACCTGTGGTACAGTTACTCCACTCTGCCCCCCATTGGCCATACCCACTAACTCATTATATAGTTATAGTGAATACTGCATGCCTTTATTGATGTACCGTGGAACATGAGCCTGCATTGCTAGTTTCTGGACATGTTTGACCTTGACAAGGTCTTTCAGAAGGCCTTGTATGTGTGCTGTGCATGCATCACAATTATTCTGTGATATGGAGACCCTGGAGAATAGATGCAAAGGCATCACTTTCTGGTGTGGCTTTCATCTAGAGATATACTCTAATATCACCTTCACTAGCACCTGCCTGGTGCGTCAGCTAGCCTGTGGAAAAGCAGAGTGGTTGTACTACCTATGTGTGTGTACACGTGTGTGTGTGTATTTGTGTACGCATGTGTGTGTGTGTGTGTGTGTGTGTGTGTGTGTGTGTGTGTGTGTGTGGATGCATGTACGCAACCTATCCATGGACAGGATCCATTCTCTCATCAAATATTCACCAGCCGCCACATTGCTCCAGCTGCCTGCTGCTCGACATACACACTGCAGTCTCATTGTGCCCATAGGCTGAACAGTGCATGTGTGCAGCACAATGCCTGTACATTAAACTTCTGAGAAGTGTATTTTAGAAAGTATTCTCAGAAATTGGTACATTCCTTTAAAAAAATAATTAGCTGAGGTCAACTTTAGTGAACTCTGTGTCCTGCTGCCACTAGTGACCAAAGCCTATATTTATCTAGGAAACAACATACAATTTTTCAAATCTAGTTTTTTATGGAAATACAAATAAAGTACTACCAGTGTATGGATTATACGCATTTCCAATGTTTGTGAAGACATGTCGGAAGATTCTAACCATTTGACCGTCATTTCCACAGTATGGTCCTATAAAGCCTTCACCAGATGAATACAGTGAAGCCGAAAAAGCCACCTTCTTTTCTGCATGACAAGATGAAACATCAAAAGAACAAAATACTTTTATTTTAAAGGTGCTCGGACATTTTAAACATTATACAACATTTTCATACAGTATGAAAACATATAGTGGAGTAATAGACCTTTTGCCAAAAGTGAATTAGCCAATGCCCATGTCTGTCAAAAAGCTGACCCATATGGCTCTGAGCTGACCATAGCATCAAAGACGAATTTTATAACATACATTCATTGTAACACTAACAATAGAGAAATCAGAAAACAGCAGGCTACGTGATGGATTCAGTTTCTACGTCAAATAAATGTTAGGTTTATTCTCCAGTCAGTGTCATGTGACCAGTGACACTGGCTCCAATCTGGAGTTGGTCCCCGGGCGCTGCACAGCAGCTGCCCACTGCTCTCTTGAGGGATGGGTTAAATGCAAAGCATTAATTCCGTAACATGTATGTGACAATAAAAGCACCTTCACCTTTACCTTTAATTAATATTGAAAACTGCAGTCTATCGCTGGATCAGCGGTACATCCCCACGGCCAACGATTATCCAGAAAACGTGCCCTGTGGCTTTAGAATCATACTGGAGCACCAGCATTACTGTAGTAGCAGATTTCATCTAGTATGACACTTAGTAGCAGAGAGTCATACATGATAATGTTAATACATTCTGTTCCTTTATGGAAGAATGTATGTCATATTAATATTTAGTTTTCTATCACTTGAATAGATAGATAGTTTAAATTATTTTAGTGTTATGGGGAGGGTGGCATACGTATGATACCATACTGTACGTGGGAGTTTAAGTGTGTTTAATTTCTGGCCTGCCCAAAATACCCTGAACACAAAATAATTATAAAATATTGAAATAAAGTTTAAAGGAATCTCCACAATCCAGTACATCCTAGATTAATGTTTCACAAGTTTACAGGAAAAGTAAAACAAACTCTGAATTTGCTTTATATTAGCCTATATTTAAATGTTTACATGGGTATATAATGAGATTTATACAAAAGTAGTTTGTTTGAGGGCAGAATTCCTTCATTTTGTCTTTGAAGCTGTTCCACCATCTGTTTGGTAAGGTGCAGTTCCAGGCTCTGCTCTCTCAGTGTAGCTACCTGCAGCATTTCAGATCCATCAGTCTGTTCAGAGATGGAGGAGATGTTGACTTGTGATGTGTCCAGTATCTCTGCAATGCCATTCTCCATTTTCTATTGCTGAATAATATGTTTAGTTGCTCACATTCTCCTCTGTGGAAATAGCAACACATGCTACAAATGGAGGTTCAATAGGAAAATGACTGGGCTCTTCATTGTGTAGTTTGTGATGGCACTGTATTGGCCTGTCCTTATAAACCCCCAGTTGTTTAATCATTAACACATGATAACATTGACATTTAACAAAATTAACTTTTTAATCTTTACTATTGTACATGTTTTTTATTCACAGGCATATTACACATAATCACATACATACCATAATGAAACTGTTACATGTAATGCAGTATATATATACAGTAAGTCTAGCTCTAATTATGGCCTGCCACTTGGAAATATGTAGTGAGAATGATAGTTTTATGTCTGGCCAAATACCCAGGTAGTTGTAACCTTTAACCAACTCAAGCTCTACGCCACTGAAGTTAGTTACAGTGTGAGTCAAGGGCAGGACATTTTCCCTACCATTAGGTTATTTGTGGTTTGTTGTGTTTAAAAAAAATATATTATTATCATTATTATCTTTTTTTGTCTCTAATAGAATAATGGCATGAACTGAATATTGTGCAAATCATCCATTCTACTTCAGAATGGCCGCTGTTCTTCAGCAAATAATAATGCAATACATATAAAAACTATTCATATAGTTGTAATCGGGGACAGAATTAGTTTTGTTTTCTCTTTAGTTTTCTTCTCAAGAAGGCTACCAATTATTTTACTGTCTGCATGACCAATTCAACTGGTAATAACACCACAATGCTGCTATTGAAAGATAATATTGTGTAATTTGGAACATTATGTTTTAGTACGGCAATAATCCGTACTATAAAATGTTAAAAAATACAGACATAAACCTGAATATTTTGCATCATTATAAGGATCATCACCTAGGCAACCATTATTTACTGTAAGTGTGCTGGGAGGACACTTGTGCCCTCTTGGAACCACATTTAGTTTGTTTGCTTGCTTTATGTTTTATTCTATTAACAAACAACACACCACATTTAATTCATTGCATTCACTTACTTAAAGACTTTCACACTTTTTTATCATTATTGTGTTTATTATCTTAATACATTTACTTTAATCTTCTTTTAGAAACATGGCATCTCCCTTTAATGATGTGGTCTTGGAGTCAGGTTTGCAACATAACAATGTATTAAATAGCTACATTGCAGTTATGTGAATTTGTTTTAAAATACAGTAGTAACTAAGTCAAGATGGGATAACAACATGAAACATTTAGCTGGTTCTGTGTGTGTGTGTGTGTGTGTGCGTGTGTGTGCACAAGGTGTAAGTCAGGTGAATCCTGCATGTCACTGATAACAAGGTTTTTATCTAGTCACATATACTTTTGATGCACAGCTCAAAGCAACATGCTGTTTTACAAACCAGAACAAAAAAATCCTTTTCAGATTCACCCCTACATCACACAAAATAATAATAATTTTTTTTTTTTTGTGTGATGTAGGGGTGAATCTGATGTTTGTCTGCTCAGTTCCTCATAACCTTTGATCCAACTCATTTAAAAATAATGTTGCATAATGGAAAGAGGGAGTGGATGTGGTTTGTGACTTGATGTTTTTTTGTCAGATAAACGTGTATATACAGTATAGTCATAGATTCATGCAACATCTATGAAAAAGTGAAGTGTAAAGATTACTTAATAATTCTTTGAAAATTCTTGAAAATTCTTTTGAAAATTCTATGAACATGTCCATTGAAATAGGGTTTAGGCTTTTCATCCTTTGACTAAGGGTTAGTTTGGTGTTTCCCAAGGCTGCTCATTGACTGAGTCCACACACTTTGTTTGAAGAGTAATAACATGTTCAACAATATTCAGGCTTGGAGAACACAATATGGGCCAACACACACACACACACATTCATTCGTGTAAAAGAAGAGATTGGAGATAAGAGAGAGTTGTCCTTATTTGAACTAAATAAGGACAATTGACTGGAGTGTCCCAGAGGCCAGACTGAGTGAGAGAGAGAGAGAGAGAGAGAGAGAGAGAGAGAGAGAGAGAGAGAGAGAGAGAGAGACTTGAGATGAGGGTGGGAGCGGAACAGGTTCGAAGCCTGTTGCTATGGCAGCCATGTGGAATGAATCAGCCTTCAGCCTTAAACTCAGGTCGCGCCGCATGGCATTAGAATGAGGAAATGGTTTGGTTTCCCAGAGTGCGCATCATAGTTTATGGAAAATGAACGCCTTCATGACGATTCATTTAACCTACTGGTATGTTCCAATTCTGAAGAACAGAGAAGTTTATCTCTTTGTATTACAAGGAAACATCGTCAAGGTGAACAATACACATTATTGGTTGATGATAAGGTGAGGTGACCTAATAATGCACCATATAATAAAATATCAAAATCGTTGACAAAAACTGACAATCCATCTTTTAATAATGACTGAATGATATTTATGAGGGCTACAAAAACAAACACTTTACGTTTTAAACAAAATTCTTAGATGAAGATTTATGTTGAATAACACATGGATCCGGTTTAAATAGAGACCAGTCTGTGAGTCAAATAATGAATTTAGTATGCTCAAGTCAAAACAATAATGAGACAACATGGTTAAATTTATAAGGCACAGAAAGGACATGAACATGTCAAGATCCTTTCTGGACTAAAGTATATTTTACAAGAAATGTCTCTTACAATTGGCTTCTCTTTTGCTCACGTCAGATTGTCTGTCATCAGAGGATTCATAGAATATGTATGAGGCTGATTTCTCAGTGCGTCTAATGTTGCGCTTGAATGGTCACTTTTTTCACAGCGCTGCAGTGGTAATTACCAAGCCCATCCCAGCGCCATTACATAGAGAAATGCAGAGGAGATATAAAGCAGTAGGAATAGGCAGATTACATTTTCAGTACACAATTAAGCCAACTATATATTCACACACAGGCCACCATGAATAACAGATAAATACAATATATAACACGCACACAATACTGTTGGTATATGCAATCACAAATCTAAATGTGATCATAAATCTCACTAGTCACATAATCATATGAACATGTTTTCTCTATTATAGCATTTTTTCTAAGTGCTAGAATATTAATCACTTTGATTTTTAATATTAATAATGTCTACATAAATAGAAACACAAGTGGTATTGAAAAATCACACTGTTCGTGTTGTTGTCAATGACCAACCCATATCATGAAGTTAGTACTATCATGAAGCTTAAAGCTAATTTCACCGTATGAATGCAATACATTAAAACACTATTCAGTTTATTCTAAGACAACTACCCAACGAAAAAGTCCATATATACTGTAAACCAATAATTATAAGTTAAGTTAATACAATATAAAAAACAGCCTTTTTTTCACAATACATACAACATATCATGGGTTTATCGTGTTGAACCATTGTATCAATGAAAGCAGCAGGGAACAGTCTATATCAGAGGTCAACGTTTTTCAGGCCATGGACCTCTTAGCTGATAGAAACACTGCACAGGGAATCCCATAACATATTTGGAGGACCCCCTACAGTACCTATGAGGACCCCATAGGGGTCCAAGACCCTCTGCAGAAAAACTATGGTCTATATTTTTGTGGTTGTGTTAGTTCTAGTCCCAGAGCCACCGATGTACAGTATCTGGTATAAGTACAAAACATCACTCAGTCATAGATCTGACCTCTGCTCTGCACAGACCACACTGGGCCTCTCAGGAACAGTACAGTAAACGTTGCTTTGTCCTGCACCAGATAAGTATATTCACGCATATGGAAACAATTTACAGTATGGGAATAATTTACAAACAAGCAAAACTAAAAAAGAAAACAGAAAAGACAACACAATCTAGCAGGGCCAAGTTAGTCTCAGTGTGTGTGTGTGTGTGTGTGTGAGCTCCTCCCGTCTATGTGGTGTGTCTGGGGGCGCGGTGCATGTTCTCTCCTGCCCTCCCCTTCCTCTCGCCTCCCAGGGGAGGAGCGGCGTACCTCCTCTTGTTCTTCTTGCGCTTCTTGTCGGCGCACCACACCCGCTCGCAGTACTCCTCCACCTTCTGAGCGTCGCCGTAGCCAATCAGCTGCAGGAACTCCTTGTACCACAGCCTGGAGCGAGGGCCCGGGGACCGCAGGCTCACATCCAGGCCAGGGAAGGAGGGGCAGGGCCCGGTGTCTCTCTCGCCCTCGGCGCCGCCCACTACCCTCTCCACCGTGTGCAGCATGGAGCTCAGTGCCTCCTCCCGGAACACGTGCACGGCCACGCGCAGCAGAGTGTGCACGTAGCCATGCTCCACCGTCTGACACACGTACACGCCCGCGTCAGAGGCCCTGACGCGCAGCAGGAGCAGCCCCTGGGGAGTCACTATCACACGGTCGTCAACGGCAACCTGGGGAGGGAACACAAACAGGGGAGTGTGACACGAAAGCACCAGTAATGACTCCTGGAATAATAAAGAGAAGATGACGATGGCAGGAAAATACTTGGTTTACACTATACCGTATACAGTAATGTAAATAAATATATATTTGATGTATTTATTTATTTGACCTGGTAAACTACTGTATTTAATTAAAACAAACTGAACTTTGACACTCAAAACAAAGCAGAATGATATACAAATGTAGATTTAATTTAATTGGATGAATGTAAAATAATAAATGAATCATTGTAATTAATATAAATGATAATAAATCAAAGAGTCTCACTTCCTGTTTGTGTTCTCCATGCTGCAGGAACCAGAGGACCCTGGCCTGCAGTGACCTGGGGCGACACTCCAGCAGGGTGCTATTACTCTCCACGGCGTATACCAGCTTCTCCTCCGCCCTGTGCCACTGCTCGTCTACACACGCACACGCAAACACGCACACGCACGCACACACACACACACACGAATGCGTGACATGGCTGTGACCTCTCAGGGAAACACCGAGTTCAGCCGGAGGCCACATTATATTATCCTCCCTACAGCACGTCTTGCAGTATTGACAATATACACTGGACTGGAAAATCACTATCTCATTAACCTGAAGTAGTAGCAGCTCAGGTGGGCTTTTGAATGAGGCCGACTACGTACACTAACTTGATTAACACTCATTGACGCACACACAAACACAAGAGCTTCACGTCACGTGCACCCACCGTCAATTTGCAGCCCGTTGCACAGCTGGACAGCGTTGCCATGGCGAACATCCTGCCGCCTGAATCGTCTGCTGGCAAGGGAAGGAAAACGAGATAACATGAGAATCGTCGAGGATTGAGGTGTGAAAGAGAACAGAAGCGGAAACAAGATAAAGGGTGTAGAGAAGGTGTAGAAAGGGAGAGAGGGAGAGATGAGTTAAATAAGAAAGAGGGAGGGAGAGAGAGAAATAAATAGAGAGGGTTAGAGGAAGAGAAGATCAAGCAAACACCATTACTGGCAAATGCATTGCAGAGCACCACGCCTGGCGGTGATGTCTGCCTATGCTGGACATTGCAGAGCACCACGCCTGGCGGTGATGTCTGCCTATGCTGGACATCGCAGAGCTCTTTGCGCATGATGCAGTAAACGCATGGAGAAGCTCCAGGTGAGGTGTCAACAGATGATATGTCACACCTCCGGACGGCCATGTGACAGCCCTGGCACACCGCTAATAGGGTGGTAGTGTGTGTGTGTGTGTGGTACCTCTTGGTGAACACTCCAGCTGGATAGTAGCGCGAGCAGGTCAGGCCATCCCAGGCGCAGTAGGGGTCTCTTGCCAGGCAGCAGTCGGCGCACTCCGAGCCATAAAGGTCACACTGGTGCATTCTGACCTGGGCCACGCCCGCCTCCGAACCCACATACAGCTGTTGCTGTGGAGCAGATAAGTGTGACTGCTATTAACACCCAGCTGAACCTTTATAATATCCATTTAACCACACATTACCTGACCCGGTTACAGTACCTAACATATTTGTAGCGCGTGTGGCCCATCTCAGATGCATTTTCCATTAATTATTACCTTTAATCTTGCTGGCTTACATTGTAGTAATTAGCATGATATAAAAGAGAGACACAATGTGAATATGAACAGGGTGTTCTTGTGGATTGGATGTTTACCTCCAAACTAGAAGGTCATGAGTTTGAGTCCCTGTATTGGCCTACTGTATCAGTATCCTTGAGCAACATGTCTTATCATCGTAATACTCATTGTAAGACACTAAAATAGTACAGTAAATGACCATGCTTTGCTTTTTATGATTATTATTCCTTGCTTGTCCGTGAGTCTCAGTTTCAAGGTCCAAGTAACCCATAAGCGGCTCCACCAGATAGGACAGCAGATCCCATCCATCAGATTATATTTTTCTTCAACAAATGTGCCACACAGACACATGAATGAATAGGTCATAGTTTATGCCATGTCATTCCAAGGTAAGTACAAGGTGTTACAATGTTAGCATCTTGTGGCTGAACAGAAGAACTACAGTGTAAAGAGAAAAACACTCTCTTACCCTTTTGGCCGATATTAAAATCTCTGTTATTGGTGCCGGCACCTGTAAAGAAGAATAGGAATTTGACTGGCATAGTCAGTAGTCTAAGTAAATGGTAGTCTTCACAGAAACCCCACATGCATGCATTCATTTAGCCATTCTGTCAATTTAAATGTAAATGTCAATCTAAAATAAAAGTTATCTGAAATTATACTCTTACTGCCACTAATATGGCATGCAATAATGCAAATAAACAGTAAATAGCACATTTAAATTCCCTCTGTTGGCTAAATAATATGATCGTGAATAGACTGATACAGGCGTAACTGTGATTTGGTAAGTTAGTTGACTATGTTGTGAATGTTAACAGATATAATAGTATGTACCTTGAACACTTGTAGCTCCTCCAGCAGAACCTCCTCCACAGTGTCTGTGTCTTTGTTGTAGATGGTGATCACTTTTAACACTACTGAGTCATCTAGAGGAGAGAATAGACGGGCAGGAGGAGATTCATGTCACACCAACACCACCTACTCAAAATATTCAAGGCAAGTGAAAGCTAGCATTGATTAGTTTAACTGTGATATGGTCACACATGTACTGTAATGCGATAAACACATTAAGCAAGCTATTGCAACAGGACAGGTGCATTAAGCAGCAAAGGGTTAAATGGTTAATGGACTGCAATTAAATAGTGCTTTTCTTACCTTCCAGCCCCTCAAAGCACTGTACAGTATTGCCTCACATTCACCCATTCACACACATTCATACACCGACGACGATCGCTGCCATGCAAGGCGCGACCAACCACCGGGAGCAGTTAGGGTTAGGTGTCTTGCTCAAGGACACCTCGACACCTCCTAACTACTAATTCGGGGGGTTCCTAAATGGAATTGCCCGTATACAAGAAAGATGAATATAAATAGTATAAACAGAGTAAATGATAGCACAGTAAACAGAATGCACAAGATGCCCTACTCCATCGGGATATTCTGCCCCAGCTCATTGGCTTATTTAAGAGTTGTAGAGGCCATTGCAAGCCCATGATTGCTGCAGGAGGAGAATTGAGTGTTATCTGTCCTCAGATTAAACTGAATTTACATTAAACTTAGCCCTCAATATCTATCTGTTTCTAGTTCTGTCCCAGCGGTACACATCACATGTATTCTAAAGAAAACCATTACTCATCTTTGCTTCTTTCATAAGAGGTAAATAGTTTAGCTCTTTGATGTTAGCATTCTAATAGCTTGTGTTTACGACTGTACTTACAATAATTGGTGCATTAATTATTCAGCTATCAACAAATTAACTTGTACCTGCTACATGCTGTAAATATTTGAATGTAGACAGCAGTATCTGCAATGAATCTATATGACAAAGGCACACCCATAAACTGTGTACATGCATGGATAAATCCATGACGACATCCATTGTTTTTCTGAAGAATGGGTTAAAGTTTAAGCTGTGCTGGCTCTGGCCGTTGCCATCTTTGCAGTATCTTACTCCACCATACAGAATAATCCCTGGCTATCCATAATAATGAGATTCATGTATGTCTTCATATATTTTTAATTCATTAGTTGTATAACTCATGTACATGGCCCAATAAAGTTTTTTTTTTTTTTTTGTGTCTGGTTACAAGATGTAAACGTGTTTGTTTTTTTTTGTTTTTTTTCTGATGTAAAGTTGGACATTTTAACCTGGGGGCCTATGATAATTTACTGTATTTTGCCTCCCGCCTCAAGTGGCCATTCAAGGAACTGCACATTTTGGCACATCATGATTAGTACCACATGTTGCCATTTGGGCATATATGAACCATTACACACTCACTGGTACCGCACCTGTGCCAATGTACAGGACATGGTAATGTCCATCCTGGGCCTCGACTCTGTCTACAGCGATCTGGGTCAGTCTCCTGCGACCGGGTTCCGTCTGTAGCAGGACCGGTCGGCGGTGCAGCGGAAGCACCGGACGATACATGACGGGATGTGAGCGCACAAAGCGCAAAACCTCATCCGGGAACTCTTTGGAGCTGGAAAAGCCACCACCATTCATCTTACTGGCGCACTGGAGAGACAGGTGAGATGGAGGTGGATATGAGACAAGGAGGGAGGGAGAGAGGGAATTATCTAAGGTATTATCTGTATTGCACTGCTGTGCCATCTTCAGAACAAAGATCAATGTTGTCATGTCTGTCCAGTATCTCCTTCGCTTAGATACAGTAGCTACAACGCTGCTGCTGTTTGCCAGAGCTGTCCTACAACACTTTGTCACAACACTGCTCCTTACAAAAGGCATCTTCTCAGACACTTGGATTGTGTCATGAATGCACAATGCTGTTGCATCGGGAAAGATAATATAGTAGTCAATTATCGCATAGCTTCTCTCTGTCTCTGTCAAACTCACAGATCCAGGCCGAGGGTAGGGGACCCTGTCGTCGTAAGCGGTCCAGTGGTGTTCAGGTTTCTCTCGGTGGGCAAACGGGCCGTTAAAAGCCGCCCGGACGTCTTCCATCCGATAGACGCACACGGCGTAGCCTTTAAACACAGCACTGCAGAAGAGCGGAGCTACTTAGTTTTAGTTTAAACGGCAGCTATAGCATAGATCAGAGGTCTTTCGGGCCAAGGACACACTGGCGGAACGAAACCCAGCACAGGGACCCTTTATCACATATATTATCAAATATTTAGTTGCTGGGCCAAAAATAATGTGTAGGGAGAGCGGCCTATAGTGCCATGTATAAAAGTAGGCCACTAACTAAGCCATTAAAATGATTGACATATTTATATATTTATATCACAGGTATGTTAATTCTGATGTTTACATTTTTGGAAGAAAATACATTTGGGATTAATAATTTGGACGAACCCTTGCAGTACCTTCCCCTAGGGTACCCGGACCCCCTGTTGAAGACCTCTGACATAGATGTATTTTGAAGAAAGGCCTACTGCAAGGTCTAGTGGTCCACTGACCTTGTGGTGCTAAAGAGACCAAAGATCTCTGGATTCTTGTCGTCTTTGTTGCTCAGCACAAACACATCCTCTGCAACACAAAGGCAGAGGCATTTACGTTGTCTATACAGTAGAGGCTATAGTGTATGGTTAAAAAAAACAAACACCTTGTATGATTCAGCCTTACCAAGCTCGTCAAAATGTGTGTCGATGCCGTTTGAGCCAGCCACGGAGCAGATGAGACGTGTTTTCAGGAAGGAACTCCACCTGTTCACCAGCATCCTCTGGCCTCCCTGGTCATTCTGAGAAGACAAAAATGAACATAAAATGACTGTGCAAACTCTCATACATTCACATTGTTCACTTTTTAGTTTAGTCAGGGTTTTGTGTTCTCACCGCACACACTCGCCCGACACGGGTGTGAACAGCCTTGCTCGCGCCTTCAGCACTCAGCTCTCGCTCGGTGAAGAAGAAATAAACCTTGTCATCATCTTTGTCGTCGTTATCGGGAATAAGCGCTGATCCGACAAATTTAGGCTCTGAGGGAAGATAAATGTCTGTTTAAATAGCTGGAATTAGTATAGGCATTTCTGTGTGAATGTACAATATGCTGTGGCTGATATTGTAATCCAAAGACGAGAAGCAAATAAAATGTCTTATGCTTTCTGAAGAATGCCTACAGACGGTTGTAGGAAAAATAATTACTTCTCAAACAGATGTGTTATACAGACCAGGAAAGAATGTATGTTATGTTCTCTTTAATCCGCCTTTGGGCTATTAAGCTATTCATCAGCACCTTGTATACGAATAGACTTGGTTTTATTGATAGAAGTTGGCATACTGGTATCGTGTTTCTGTTAGCCTGTTTATTTTTATTTTTTTACTTTGAAAAGACAAGCAGTGTTTATTACATTGCATTTCTGTTCCGTGATTTGTGCAGTCAAATTCTGTATGTGCAATGGTCCCCATTCACCAACCATTGAGTTGCTGTCTGTCATCTCGCTCAGTGCGTGTGTAGGTCTGGTTATTTAGTCGACATAGAGCTCCATCATTCTCCCAGTAGTCAGTGTATAGGCCAATATAGAGCTCTCCACCTACACAGAAAACCAGTTGCTTAATCTGCAATCCAAACACACTTTAACATGACCTCCACTAGATGGCAATGTTGTTCAAAACAAGCATTTATGAGCAGCCACCAACTGTCTACACCATGGGTGTGAATGTTGATGCGTACAAGTAAGTATGGTATGTCTTACACGGCAGAGAGACTGTGTGTGTCGTTCTGAAAAGACACATATTATGGTAGTCTCTACGGTAACTATAGAGAGACAGACTGTATTATAGTGTCTAACTGGACAGACAGTTAGTGCTACTGTAATGGACACAGAGACAGTATAGTAGTTGGACAGACAGACAGACAGACAGACAGACAGTGGACCGTGTGGTAGTGTCTAACTGGACAGAGAGACAGACATCATGTTAGTATCTTATTAATGTACACAGAGACAGTATGGTAGTTGAACAGACAGACAGACAGACAGACAGACAGACAGACAACATGTTAGTGTCTTATTAATGGACACAGAGACAGTATGGTAGTTGAACAGACAGACAGACAGACAGACAGACAGACAGACATCATGTTAGTGTCTTATTAATGGACACAGAGAAAGTATGGTAGGTGGACAGACAGACAGACAGACAGACAGACAGACAGTGGTAGTGTCTTACTAGACAGTGAGGATGTGCAGGGACTATTGGGATCATATGGGCAGCGACCTCTCCCACTCTCAACACTGTCCTCCTCCAGGGAAAACAGTCTGTCCTGGGGACACAACACTTTTAGAATGCATGTAACATTCCCCATGTTACACAAGTAATACCGTACAGGTACACAACCAGCAGAGATGCAGGACTGCAGATGATTTCAGGAGCGAGGGAGAGAGAGAGAGAGAGAGAGTGAGAGAGAGAGAGAGAGAGAGAGAGAAAGAGAGAGAGAGAGAGAGACAAAGCAAGTCAGAGAGTGAAAGGATGGGGAAGATGATGAATGAGAAGTGGGTAGGGAGATAAATGAGTCAAGGAGTGATGGATGGCTAAATGAAGAAGTGTTGTCTGGGAGTGTGTATGTTCAGATCTGCTCTGCCCTTTCATCGTGCACAGTGCACACGCGCGCACACACACACACACACACACACATTCCCTAGGGATGTACCCCATAGGTTTTGGGTCGTCCACAGAGTTTATGAGTGTCATAGCAGGGGATGTCTTCTATTGATTAATGGGTATAGCCAGGAAACCCCACTGTGCTATGCGGAAGCCCCGTCTAGCTCCAAGAGCACTTTGTCATCGGCAAATCTCTCTAGCTACCATTTGATGATCAACCTTAAATGATCCAACATAAACTTGTTCCGACACATTTTTACACCTCACAGCATTAGAACACATTGGATAGAGGGTGTATGATTTATCGCAACAGTATACATATACGTAGTGAACCTTCCTAAAATAACACCAAGGGAGAAGAAACACAATCCATTTATTACATAACACGCTGGAGTGTGTGGGGATATTAGCCATGAAATTCCTCAAATTGTTTGCATGCTCTGTTGCTCTGCAGCAGGACGTATTCATTTTAGATGCGACAGCTATTCAATATGCTAACATACTGTAAATTGCAGCATTAAGCTATTGTGAGGACTAATGGTAATCTTAGACCATAATTGCGGAATGAGTAAAGCACACAGCAGTGGAATGCAAGAGAGAGGCTTTGGCTCGCTTCTGTCTCCAGATGCATGACAGACACACATGCCTGGAGGCCTGCAGAGTGTTCACATCTGTGAGATAGGTTTCACGCTTCGCGCAGGCACGTGCACGCCTCCGTGCACGCTAGGCGAATGAGACATGAGTCCAAATGGATGCTTGCAGGCAATGTCCACAAGCATACGAATGCATAAATGCCACAAACTCAAACACACACACTAGAATCTCCTCTGTCGCTAGATTTTGGCCTCCAAACAGTAGCTATTCCCCATGACGTCTGCTGGGACAGACCTTGTGTTTGTTTTTCCTGCCGTGCTCTGGCACTCTTCATAAACACAATGATACAAACTGACCCAGAGCCAAACTAACAGTTCCCTTTCTCTGTTCAGGGAAAACGTCACTTCATGTCTCCCTAGAGATTCAATAAATCACAAAATGGATGGAATTCAGCAGAACCTGCTAGAAATGCGTTGTCCTGCTCTATTCTTTGTCAAAGCCATGCAGTCAAAAAACACTGCATTCTTGTTCATGGATGACCAAATGTCGACTGCAAAAATATTTACGGCATTAACGGATATGTATTGTTATTTATATTTCAAGATTAAGATTAAAGAAACAACTTCCGTTTGTTTGATAATTTACTGGTGCTTTCCACATACAGTATAATGATGAGTATTTCGCATTACACACTGTAAAAAATGATAATTCAGTAACTTGTACCAAAGGGCAAAGCACGGTGAAGCGTGAGATATGATATTACAAATGGCACTTCGTATGCTCACCTGTCCAGTGGATCCAACCCTGACCAGTGCACAGACGGGGCTGAAGGCTCCTGTCCCACAGGCCAGCAGATGGGTTTGGTTGTACTGCTGCAGGACCTTGATGTAGTTAGCACACTCTGGCTATAGAAGGACAGGGAGGAGGAAAGATATGTGTGTGTGTGTGTGTGTGTGTGTTTATGTGGGGGGGTGGGGGGTGGGCATTGCATTAAATCAATACATCAATAGGTTTTATGGAGCCTATTGTGAGCACGTTGATATATTCTCATCAATACCTATGTTTCAACAGTAACAGTCAGACATACGTCACTTGCATAGTCTCAGTGAAAGCTTCTTACCTTCTCTCTGCCTTTCATTAGACACTCCTCAATCTGAGGCTCAGTACTGGCCCAGTGTATCTGGAGAGAGAGCATTTATCATCGCGATTACTTTTAAGTATTGTTTATCACTGATTTATGTAACCATAGCTGTAACCACTTCACTCTGTATTCTGTAAAATGGTATTTTAATTTAATTGCTTGTAATGCATTTATTCCAGTTGAATGTACAAGGGCTGGTCCATATTAAAATTAGGTTTCAGTGTCAAAATGTTATGTTTTCATACAGTATATTACCTGTATTGTGATCATCGCCATAGTGATGTGAATATTCTGTATACTGTACACATAGGTTCAGTGGTGCCAGGAGAAGTATTGTATACATGTTGTGTGTGCATACAGTAAGCATACACCGTGAGCAGTCAACAGGCAGGCGTACCTCTCTGTGCTGTGTGCTAACCCAGTCGAGGCTTAGGGAATACAGGGTGTTCTTGGCCCCTACATATAGTCTCTCATGGCTCTTATCCAGCAGCATGGTCTGTGGCCGGAGAGACGATCCACGTCCATGAAACACCAAGGTTCTGTTCAGCTGCCGTAGCTCTGCACAACGTCAGGGAGACAGAATGACAAATAGAGGTCAGGTTTAAAAACGATGCCTTAACATCTCCATCCAATCAAATATTATACTTGTTTAAGATTGGATTGCATGTAGCTGCCCCACAACGTTAACGTTTGATCGTTTATCGTATTACCCCGCTTCAGGTATTTGCACCTCATAACATTTCCTTGGGTCGCAACTGTTGCACATGTTTCTGATTCAAATACTCCACAGAGGACTACAAAGAGAACAGCAGGATTATCTCTCAATATCCTCTCAACCCTCTACCCTCTCTAACACAGCTTTGGAAGAGCTACAGTAGTTGGTATTGACTTGTATGAAGATTGGATACTGTAAACATGTCATGTGCCTGAAAGACACATGGAATTCATTCATTTCGGTCTGAGGAATAGGAAAAACTATAAAAATGTCTAGGCTACTGAGTGCTTCAGCACTATCAGCTATCAATTAGGACCTGTAACTCTCATCAAACGCCTGGCATGGAAACCCCCCTCTGAAACCACATGAACACTAGAGCTTTCTCAATATATATTTAGCTTGAGGAGACGAGGGATATTAGCCCTTGGAAAGATGGTGGGATTGTTGGGAGGGACATTTGATCTAGGCGGTGTGGCCCATGGTCTCTGTGTGTCCATGGAGGAAATTCTTTCATCAGAGAGGAAACGGAACCATCTCTTTCAGACATCGCGTGATCTTTGTCCTCGTCCAGAGGCAGAATCACTCCTCAGTTTTCCCACAAAATGTTAAAGAATCTTGACTGTCCTTGACTGCATTAGACAAAACAACGGGCTTTTAGATCAGCTGTGCCTCCCTGTCAAGGTCTTTTAAAGTGATTTGACTTCCTGAAAACAGTGTAATGGACCGGCATAAATATATAGGTAAAAATATATCCTGATGAGGATCTACATTTATATTCCATACTGAATGCAAAACCAAATACCATGCACATGTACACACACACACACGCACACACACGCACACACACACACAAATGCACACACACGCACACACACACACACACACACATACATATACACACATACACAGGCTGAACAAAAGTCTATGTAATTACAGGAGACAGGTTTTCTGTTTTTTTCTGATATGTGTCAGAGGGTGAAGGACTCAAAGTAAAGTGTGTGTGAGAGCGTGTGCGTGTGTGCGTGCGTGTGTGCGTGCCTGTGTGTGTGTGTGTCAGTGACGGGCATCCTTGCGTGAAGCAGAAGTGTATCTGGTGTGTGTTAACAGAGCTCCCAACACTCCAAACAGATCAGCCCACACAGAGGCATCCTGGGTCTGATAAAGCATCTAACAAACACACTACAGGCCTGTGGTCTATCTTCACTTGTTGCTGCCCTCTTCCAAATTAGACCAGCAACAATTTCCCCTGGAGGCAAATGGGAGAACACAGGCTAAAATCACCAAATACCCCCCCCCCACACATACCTCATGTGCAAGCTGAACCTCCTGATAATACGACGGTTTAGATTTTAGCAATGGGCTTCTCCAAATACTGGCATTTCAGGGGTCAGCCTGTGAAGTGAGTGTGCTTGTTTTCAAAAGAACACGATCTCTGCTGCTGAGACAAAGTGTGTTTATTATAGTTTCATAGATTATCCGTAGCAACATCATATATTGTGTTGCACAGGTTCTATTAGACGTCCACCGAGGGGAGAGCTTCTGTTTATTTTGCTGCAGTGGAGCGCTCTAATGTGGAGGCGGGCTGGCTGTTTGTTTGACTAGCATTACATCTCTCTGGTGGTTCGGTGGCAGAGAGAGAGGGGATGTGGCAGTGCTCTGCCGGGGCAGAGGCAAGCTTCCTGTAATTATCTAATCCACACAGTTAGACCCCATGCTCTCTTGTGCACACACACACACACACACACACACACACACACACACACACACACACACACACACACACAGGGCAATACTCCAACATTCACCTCCACCTCTCTGAAGGTGTTGGGTTGGTTCTGAAACAATCAGCTACTTCTTCATACGTGAGACAAGGCTTTTCTAGCCGTGATTCAGCTGCCAGACTGATTGGCTATTGAGAGTGATAGCACTAACACTTCTTCAGCCAATCCCTTTTTCTCCATACAGCCTTCAGCCTGTCACTGGAAATAATGAAAAGTGTCAGCTGGCTCATTTAGACGCATGCAAATGAATGAGGCACATGCAGGCTTGCACGTGTGAACAAGTACATCGGAAACGCAATGCTTGTTATGCAGACACACATCGTGTGTACACCGGTGTACAAAGACCCAGATATGATGGGCATATAATCAGGAATAGACTGATTGGTATTATGTAATCAGGTTACTTAATTAAAAATGAAGTTTTATAATAAATGAATGACAATGAATGATTTATATGCTACGTTATGCATGGTGTCATTGGTACAGTATGATAAACAGTAACCGAGTGATCCGGTGATTACAGTGTGACTCAATGAGGTGCTTGAGATGACACTGAGCTGGAACTATAGAGGGGTCCTGCTCTGTCATTATCTGAACCCGCTGAAGACGGTGAACTGTATGGAAGAGGGAATTTCCACCTCTTATATATCTCTCTCCTCCCAGTTGGACAAGCTGTCTGCAACCAGGCGAGAAGCTGCGAGACAGCGGAGTGTTTCTGCAGCAAATGAATGAGCAAAACCTTCTGCACTAAAACCTCAAACAGACACCAAGACGAAGGACTCCCCGCAAGACAGGCATTTCCATTGGCTGCCTTTGGAGTGTCTTTGGAGATTTCATGTTGCAAAATGAAAACAAACCGTCTAACTGTGCCTCTCGCCATCTGAGAGCGCGTGTGGGCGTGCACATTTTCATTACAGCTGTCAGAACGACAAGGATGGGGGGGAAGAATTAATATTTAGTCAAAGAACGTAAGAGAAATACACATGGGAGGTTATATAACTAGATATTTTGAGAAACTTACACAGTAGTTATTGCGCTTTCTGGTAACACTAACCATAGGGTCCTGGGTGCTAACCTGCATGTGCACTCTGGATTGTGTTGGAATAGGAACAAAGATGTGCATGAAAATAGGCTCGCTTGGACTGAAGACGGAAAATGTCAAATGAGCAAGGCTGTTCCCCGTGTGCGGCTGTGTCTGGGTTAAGACCGTGTATAGTTCCTGGTGGTGTGATGGTGGTGGAGCAGGGGGAGGGGTGGATGTTGGAAGCTCTATTCCATTATTGGTGTGGCCTTGTGTTCCTGTATCCCCTGGAGCTGGGGAATGATGTCACAGAGAAAATGAAAGCCACATGGAGTTGATATTACAAAAGAACCCAACGAAATGTTGCTGCATGGTTGGTTTAAGACATATTACTTCAAGTCAACAAGTCAATAAACTAGTACACAAACTAGACACACATTTACAGCTGACCAAACAATACAATACAAATGAAGGCAATTAGCTACCCCTGCTATTGCTAACTGAATGGTGGTATTGTATCAGATTGGCTCTTAATCAAATTCCCCATCTGAAGCAGAGTATATTCCTCAACCACGAGGACAGCTCAGATGAATTAGCTATTGTTGCGCAGTAAAAACAAATGCCTGCTGTGTGCGCTTTATTCTTTGCACAGTAATATTGTTGGTAAAACACACATTCAATTCGCTGCAGTTTGTCAAACCTTCAACAGGCACAGTAGGTCATAAAACCCATTCACACATTCACACTCAATCAGCTTGAGGGGGGGAAATGCCAGGCAATAATAAACAGAAACATCAGAAAATGTATCTGTATTTGTCATTTCACTGTATATTTTGTGGTGTTTAATTCATCTTGTCATACTGTTCCACTTCCCATAAGGTCATCTGTGTGTATACGTGTTTGAGCGTGCGTGTGCATGTGCGTGTGTGTCAGTTGGTGTGGGGTGTGTGTGAGTTGGTGTAGGGTGTCCATATTCCACAGAGAAGTGATTGCACTGGTTGGCATGGATATCATTTATGAAGTCTGGCACACTGACAGATATTTGGTCAACACACCTAATTCACTGGGAATTATAAACAATTATTTCTCTACGTCTCAGTGTTTTTAAATAGTCTAGTCTTTCTGTGCTTCTCTGACGTTCGTTCCATGTTATTGTTAACACTCCTCCTCCTTTGCTGTTGCGCTATAGTCATCATCGTCGTTCGCCGATCCCTGTACAGCGAAAAGGTCAGGAAAGATATTTCACCAGCTGCCTCCTCTGGACATCTCATTAATGAGCTGGAGAGCACACACACTACACAATAGAGAGAATCGGAACGAGTGACACAGAAGAAGAAGAGGAAAAAGTAGAAAGTGTAAGACCTGAAGGAAAATATCCTTCAATTGCCCTCTCCTGGCCTAAAACTATCCAGTATTTTCTATTTTATATATTTGTAGCCTACTGTTCTCAGTCCCCGTGGGTGAGTTCCTATTGGTAAATGTTAATTTTAGCCCTCAACACTGGTGGGGCAGAGTTAATATGACTTTGCACATTAGTTTATATATTTTTTTTTTAAGCGCCCCTCATTTCAGGCAAACAAGATTTTATGCAATGCTGGCATTCCCCGACAGATTTCTCATAAGAAATTCACCTAGAGCAGAATGATTTAAAGACCCTAAATATACAGAGAGAGCCCTTTTCTTGTCTGGAGAGGAAGGTTTAAAATTACAGCTCAGAGGGGGGTTCCATATCAGTAATTGCTACCTGAGTTTATTCTTTCGTGCACACACATATATACACACCTACAATAATAATGTGCAGTTTTGTGACGCTTTAATCATTTCAAATGTATCTATCCTCTGAATACCACTATCCAACTATTAAAAGATAGAATCCACTTCTAGGAAGTTGCTCAACTGCTCATAATCTTCCATCGACTAGCCTTTAATAAATATTTAAAAAAACATCAGAAGCTGTATAACACAGGAAAATGACTAGCAGAAGTTTACATACTGTGTAGAAAAATCTAGGGTGTTCATACATTAAGTGTGTGCTATCAGGTTTTTGTTCATGTTGAGCCAATGGTTAGAACTGTTAACGTAGAGTTCTCAAGCAGCTTCTTGTTTAAAGTTTCTGTGCGGTACATATTGGGATGAAACAAGGAAAGTGCTCTGGTTTATTTACATAACCTAACATGCAGACTAACCAAGTCCAAACACTATGCTATTACTGGACAGTACTATTCACCTTCAACCATCACATAAGTCTGCAGAAGAAAAATATTTATATATGTTACTGAATGATTATGGTTTTAAATAAATACATATTTCACAGTGATACTGGTTAATGCTACTATATTTAAAGGTTCAATGCTATATAAAGTTTAGCTGCTCTAATTCACTGACTTAACAGATACAAATAATAAGAATAAACCTGGAAGCTCATATTATCGCACTGTAATTTGAAATGGCAATGTTTAAGGTTTTCAATCAGATAGCCAAATTAACTTCTCCTTGGAAACAGAAGCAGCATGACAATTGCTCAACATTCCCTCCCTATTCCAATGACTACAACGTCTTACTTTTATAATGTCTCCCTAAACACATAATGGTTTGTCTAAGTGCATGAAAACATAGCAGTACTCAACAGGTATTCATTATGTGGGTGTGGTGTCAGTTCAAAACTCACTTAACTAAGAATGTATGAGTCTTAATCAATGCCTCCTGTTTCAACACTTGAGCGATGGAACGCAATTGCTGGATTGAATATGTGACCCAGCCGAGGACCCTGGGTGCAATTAAACAAGTCAAACGCATATTTCATTCAGAAGCAAACACATAGACAGCTGCTTTCTATATCGCATGACATTGTGCAGAAGGACTTTTGTAAGTGACTTTGGTCTGATTAGGTCATCACTGCATCACGCCAACTGCAAGCCTCATTGCACAGCACAAGGACTGCTGAAAAGGGTAAAAGGGATATAACAGTATTCAAGGCCTGACCACATACCTGCAACCTGCCTGGCATTTAACACATGAAAGCTGTGCGAGAGTGTTCATTAGCTGCTGAATGAATGGCTGGCCTACTTAGAGCTCCCTTCATTTCAAGGACTCAGATGCCTTTATTATGTGATGTCAAATCATAGACCAATCCACAAAGATGAAAACAAAAATAATAAAAATAACAATAATATTGTTCATGTTTTTGCAATTTGTGATACCTACGGTCTGGGCATTTATACTAAAAGTTATACAGGGATTAAGGAATTTGATTAGTCAAAAAGCCATGCAATTGAGATGAAGTACAGTCTCCTAACATGAAATTAAAATTTTTGAGAGCTCTGCTTATGCCCAGCTTATGTTAAAGTCTGCTTTAAAGACAGCAGACTGTCTGCAATTGTAACACAAAACGTTGTGAGATTTAGGTAAGGACCCTTTGGAATAGGAGTGAGTGTGCAGTCAATAGAAAATAATGCTTTGGAGTGAAGTCAATCAAATGTGTCGGAATGTGGCCATGCTAAAATGAACATATGATACGATCACCATCTGCCATGAAATTGCCTTTTTGCTGTGATCTTTATATATTTTTTGAGCTTGGATGTATGTATCTATTAGTCATCGAACAGCTGCATATTTCAGTTCTACGCACTCCGAAAATGTCAGCAGTGCATTTTATTTTTTCTTCCAATGAAATACAATGAATGTTGCTGAAGTTCCATTTAGGTTGACCTCAAAATATTTTTAGACACCAAAAAATAAATAAAATCTTTACAAGGCAAACATAACTAAAACTTATACAAATTTAGACAAATATTGTGATAGATTAAATGAATACTCCTCCAACACTAGCCTGACCAAAAGATAGGTAGTTATTAGTTAATTATTGTTATAATCAAATGTATTCTCAAAAGGAAGAAAGAAAGAGGCATATTTAAATACAATATCTACTCCGCTTTGTTGTTCTAGCAGATGTTATGGTAATATTGTGTATGTGTATGTTTTTGCATGATATTATTGGCTTTTGTGCGAGTTTGAAGGTGCATTTAAAGCCTGAAGGGATTTAAGGCTTAGATGTTTTTTTTTATTTTTTATTTCAGAATGATAGGATCCAACTAGTTCAGCATTACACCCTCTGCTTGCCAGAACATGCAAGGGAGGGGTTTGAGTGGGGCGGAGGGAAGAGATGCATGGGCTGTCAATCAATGCAACATGCTCCCTTAATGCATCAAATAAATTGGGTGGCAGATAGTGGCCATTGTTATTACATATATTGATGTGGCATTTATGACTAAGCAAATTAGCAAAGTGCTACTTACAGCTGTCAATATAGAAACCTTAAACTGGAATACAAACCTGCTCTCCTTTGACTTCCAATACCCTGTTCGGTATATTATTTTTAATAACAATATAGTCATAACAATTAAACAACATGTATGCATGAGCATAATATATAAATCGAGACAGACAGTTTGTGGTAAGCCTTCTTTGTGTTATTGTGCAGTGAACAGCATCAAATGTGTTGATGTATTGACCATCCAAATTCCACACATCTATTTAACCATGGCTAACAGACTTACGTGGCATCATCACTCCGAGCTGCTGCCGACACCAAAGACACGGTGACCGCTTGCAAACGGTTCACCATTGTATCAGTTGTATCTACAAAGAGTGAACCCCTTTTGTTTTGCTAAGAGTGGTGCAAAACAATCACATACCTTCCACACACAAATGTTCCATTCCCACACATTCCCACGTTCAGACACCCCCTATATTATGGCATGAGAGAAAGCCATATTGTGGTTTCTAAGCCACCATGGCCGGCAGAGCGAAACAAGCCACAGTCAACAACAAGGATCACACCACAGACCCTTTGAGTCACCCCATGAGAGTCAAGGAGAAAAATATGGACTTGACAAAGTCATAGCAAAGGCTCAGCAAAGCGCAGTTTGCAGGAACATAAATCCTTGATAACAATCAATAGCAATTCCATTAGATGGTAACGATAACCTGTGCTTTCTCTTGGCCAAAGAAAATGTCATTCGACAGAGTGCCTGTAACTGACCCCGTTTACCGCATACATAGATCTATCTATATCGTTTACATTGATTTTTTTTATTTGAAACCCTTAGACCTAAATAGTATTAGATACCATTGATAATTAGTATATTACAATGAATGCCACCAGTCATGAAAGTCACAGTGAGATTCATATACTGTATAATACCACCTGCCTTACCTGTCTCATTATCAACATGACATGATGGGTAAAAACGGTGACTTTTCACCCAAACACCTTTCCTGGGAAGTGGAAGGTAAGCACAATTCCTATGACTGCTCATGTGACACCAGGTATTCATTGCATTGTCCTAGCTGTCCTATTAAATGTGCATTGCACATGCACCCAGACCAAATATACTCACCTACTGTGCACCACACATCCGCCCACATCCATGCCGCACTCTTCAGTGCTTACCTGTGTGGGATAGACGTATCCTGGGGTACATGCTGTGGGAAGTCTGTGCCGAGCTCCAAGGAACGAAGTACATCAACACCAGTGTCTGGAAGACAGTCCTCGTGCACTTTGCCATGGCTTCCACCGTGTCTATGTGGTAGTCCATTCACCGTGTGCCGCCCAAATGAAGTCCCGGAGAAGACAGCAAAACTTCACAGTCAGCTGACGTTAGCCAGTCCGTGTCATCGATACGACAAACACAGATAGCTCCCCGGGTTTGAATAATCCAGCAAGTAGCCCTGCTGCGTTACAGCACTCCACTCTATGTGATGTGAGAGAGAGAGAGAGACCAGGGATGGCTGTATATCTTCTATACTGTCTCTGCTTTTCCCCTATAGCGGTCTGCTCAGGGTTGCATCCACCCACAGCCTGAGTGGATATAACAGGCTAGGATGAGATACTCCCTGTTTCTTTCGGCTATTATTCCTCTCTGGCTCTTGGCACCATGTAGGGAGAAGCGAGGTCCGGCCGCTACAGTACGTACGCCATGCTACTCCCAGCCACCAAGCTCTGTACGTGGGTCTGTCAGTTTGTCTGTAAGGCTGACTGTCTGCTGGCTGTACGCTGGCTGTGTCTCTCTGGCTTGGTGCGTTAGGAAGCTCAAAGCTTGGGCAGAACCCCAGCAAGGTGGATGATCATTACCTAAGTGTAAAGTACCTCCAAGTGTCTGTCTGTCTCAGCGGGCAAGCAGGCAGGCAGGCAGGCAGGCAGGCTGTGGGATCTTCAGGCATTGGTCTCCCTCCGGCATCCAGTGGAGACAGTCATTATCTGGCCGGCAGCCCAGGAGACTCAGTGGGGCAGTGTGGGGAGCCTCGTGCCTGGCGTGAGGTCTCTCCAACTTGTGGAGGCGAGGCAGGCTTTGGGATTGCAGTGTCGTCCTCCTCTCACTCTCCCAGCAGGCAGGGAGGATCCAAAACCTCAGCTCCAACCTCAGTGAGTCAGCTCTATACTGGCTCCACCGCTGCTACTGATCTGGGCAGGGGCTGCATGCCAAGGCAGCTGTGTGTGTGTGTGTGTGTGTGTGTGTGTGTGTGCGTGTGCGTGCGTGCGTGTGTGTTTGCTTTGTTGTGTGAATGTGTGAGTCAGAGTGCGTGTGTGCGTGAAGGGATGAATTTTGCCTGGTACTTCTCAAGACTGTCTTAATAAGTCTTCCCTTCCTCCCTCCTTCTCCCTCTCTCCCCCTCTCTCCCTCCCTCTCCCTCTCTCCCTCTCTCCCCCTCTCTCTCTCTCTCTCTCTCCCTCTCCCTCTCCCCCTCTCTCTCTCTCTC
>JAODOY010012953.1:0-22135 GCA_025399855.1 Forbesichthys papilliferus | reverse complement strand
TGGTACTCCTGATAGTAAAGTGTGTGCTATGTCTGTTCCATCTTTCTGCAGTGTCGCAGAGCGTCTGGGGCCCGGTCTAGTAGCCATGTTGCGGCCCCTGAGAAATCTCTTCTCTGCCAGCAAATGTGTTGTATCTCGTGCTTGCTCTAGCTATGTAACCCGGATGAGGTGGGCATGAGCAATATGTATGTCCATAGCCAAGCATGGGCTTTAGTGAGATTAATGTTTAGACTGTTCTCATGCCGCAACTCTGTGACTCTATGGCTTTCTATGCGCAATACATTAAAGTAGGTCTCATGCGATAACATGGATTTAGTCTGCTACACACCGGTATGTACATTGGTGGAATGAACCTGATTTTGATCCTGATCTCTTAGGTATCTCAACAGACTAAAAGGTAATGACGATGCTTGTCTGGAGGCTTTGCAGTTTGGAAGCATTTTTCTCTACCACAGACTGGCTCCACTGCTGCAGAAAACAGAGCAGGGCACATTCCAACTGCCGGCACTGAGAACCAAAGGTTCAGATGGGCATGCTTAGAATATACACTACTGGTCAAAAGTTAAGAGAACACCCCAATTATTCCATGTTTTTATTGAAATTCATGCAGATCATTGTGTTGTGGTACTCTGAAATTAATGCATAGAACAAATAAACAATTGAAGTTAAAAAAGAAATCATGGAATAAATTAATTAATGAAAATGTATTCTAAACTTTTGTTTAGACCTTTAGATCAATGCGGTTCTGTCTGGTGACTGTGCTGGCCACTCCATATTTGCTTACCATCTTGTTCTTCTTCCCTAAGGCAGTTCTGGCATAGCTTGGACTTATGTTCTGGGTCATTATCTTGCTGTAGGATGAACCCCTGACCAACTAGGTGCATACCACTGTGTACTGCATGGCCATTTCGGTTCAGGATGCCTCTCGCTCTGTACAAGTCACCAATCCTGGATCCAGCTAAATAGCCCCAGAACGTAATCCTTCTCCATGTTTGATAGTTGATGTCATTTTTATAGCAACACTACTTTCTGCAATACATTACAAAAATACTTTTGGGTAACCTTACCATTTTTTAAAACCTCTGGCAGTTCACCACTTACCTTTGTACAATTTCAAGCTATTCATTGGACTTGAACTACTTGAATTTCAATAATAAACTGTAAAAATTGGGGTGTTCTAAAACGTTTGACTGGTAGTGTATATATTATAAAATATTATTAGATTATTTCCCCAGTCACATTATGCACAATCACATCTAAAGTGTGTTTGTTTATGACATGTCATAGATGTAGAGAGGATCATGGAGAGCCTCTGTAAAGACAAATCCATGTTGAAGGACTCCGTTCTGATCACTTGTTCTGGTCAGAATGAGGCCCAGTTCTGCTTGGATGTAGGTAAGAACATCCATGTACATCTGAACCAGAATTAATGTAGACAGAATTTGATGTAATGGTAATTAGTTTGAATCTGTGTTTACAACTGGTTAGTGATTCTGGTGGGGAACATGTTGTGAAGAAGTGGATTGTGAGTGTGTTGTTTTGTGTTTTAGGGGAGTTGGACCAGGGGGCTATAGAGGTGGCCTGTGAAGGGAAATTTGTCGACCTAAGAAAAGCATTCTTTATATTGAGTAGAGAAGAGGCACCCCTAGTGGCCAGGGTAGGTACAACCTCTATGGCAAGTGGCAACTATTATTGAGTGGCTGTCAAATCATAGCCTGGCTCCACCCAACTATTGCTTAAAACTCAACTTTAGCTGAGATTATAGTCTGGAAACCCTGTTCACTTTAGCGTGGAGGGCGGACCAATCAGCTTCAAGTGAGATGACGTTGAAGTCAAGCATGTTTCAAAATGGTGGTAGGGCTAGATGAAGCGATAAACGGTTGTAGCAACGCTTATTGGTTAAACGCTGTCCAATAGTTTTAACTAACCAGAGGTCTACAGGAAGCAATGACTAAGTTTCCAATGGAGCATGACCAGACCCTATTGACAATGTGAATATTCAGTCTGGTTACACCAGGCCAGTCAAATCTTCCTCTAATGTGTATACAGCACGGACATGAATGGTATACAATATGGTTACTATGGTAATACTCAGTGGTGTATGATAGTAAGTGGCCTCCGTGTTGCAGGGTCAGGCATTGCTACGCTGGCACCAGGGGAATGGGTTCTGCAGTGCCACAGGTCAGTGCACCCACAGGAACCAGGCAGGAAGCCACAGAGTCTGCCGTAGCAACGGGATCATATACTACCCCAAGGTACCTCTGGCTGGCTGTCTGTGTGTGTATGTGCGTGCGAGCACGTGGATGAATGAGCAGGGCCCGCCCATAACAAAACATTTGCAAAGTTATAGGTGCAAATAGTACCCATTTTGAGTCCATGTTGGGATCAAGTTACCCCCTCTCATTTCACATACAGTAGGTGTATTCATGTCACTGTTCTGTTTAAAGGTATAGTCAGCTTTTGCAAGCTAATACGGTTGTTGTCAAATTCACCATATATCACCTAAAATGTCACTATCTTACCGTTCTCTGTGTGGGTTGAAAATACAGTCCGGTACTTCTACACAGCCCTGGCTCCGTAAATAGGAACATACCAGCAAGCGAAGTGGCAAACACCGCTCACAACAACAAAGCCGCTTTGTTTTGTCTTACAATGCGTTTCAACGTGCGAGGCGGAGGGATATTGTTTTCATTTGAGCTCGAAGTTAGCAAGCATTCTCGAGAATGTGTCCGATAAGGGGAACATAATTGTGTGTGTGCGCTCATTCAATGAGTGTAACTGATGGTTCCAGATGTCTCCGGTGGCGATCGTCCTGGTGACTGATGGGAACCGCTGCTTATTAGGAAGGCAGTCGTCCTTCCCTCCCGGCATGTACAGCGCCCTGGCTGGCTTCTGTGACATGGGCGAGGGCCTGGAGGAGGCTTTGCGCAGGGAGATAGCGGAGGAGGTGGGGCTGGAGGTAGAGAGCATCCGCTACTCTGGTTCCCAACACTGGCCGTTTCCCCAGAGCTCCTTCATGGTGGCCTGCCATGCTACTGTTAGCCCGGACACCGCTCAGGTCAGCATGGTCTTATTCTTAACAACGCTAGCCTTTACTGAAGTAATGTCTGTGGGACAACGCTGGCTAACTGCGCCAAGACCCGCCTACTTGACAGGAAATGTGGACTGATTGAAATGCACAACGACCAACCTGTATAATAACCTGTTATACTTGGGAAATGTTATGACACGAGTCTAGCTGGTTGCAGGTCTTGTAAATCTGTTAAATAAGTAGACTATGGTTACTTAAAATAAATGGAAAAACGGAAATGAGTAAAGAAAGCACTGCACAATTGTCGCACCGGAATTACAGATTCATACTTTAGTGACAAAGCTAATGTAATGGTGACAAGACGGCACTGCCGTGCAGTAAATTATGTAAACGGCTGGTGATGCATGCTAGAGCCCATTGGGTCTTATGTCTTGCTAAAGTGTCTGCTCTCTAT
This sequence comes from Forbesichthys papilliferus, assembly GCA_025399855.1. Lineage (NCBI taxonomy): Eukaryota > Metazoa > Chordata > Actinopteri > Percopsiformes > Amblyopsidae > Forbesichthys > Forbesichthys papilliferus. The sequence goes on along the minus strand of JAODOY010012953.1, from coordinate 18,650 downwards.
ACACGGAGGGAGCAAGGTTCGCGTCCTGGGTGGGACGCACTCTGTCACACTAGCAGCCAATGAAAAACTACTTCCCCACTTGCTGAAAGTGTTGTCGAGGTACATTATATGTGTCAGACGTTCAGCACACATTTGCTTATGTGACGTAGTGCTAATATATTAGGCTGGGACTAGTATGGTCTTACTACTGATTCTCAACATGGGGGTTCAGGTGATGATTTGAAGATTATATTTTTAATATAGTTATATGATCTTTGACTAAATACAATTGTTTAGTGGTTTATCTGTATCAATTGTTTCTTTCTAATGCTGCTGTAAAACCACTGTTTTCCATACATTTTTAATCACTCTTATCCAACATGTATGTTACCTGTAGTCATGTGCTTTGTGTTCTTGTGTTAGGTGAATGTGGACCATGCAGAACTAGAGGATGCTAGGTGGTTCAGCCTTGAGGAGGTCCGTATTGCCTTGAAGACCAGAGTTCCTCCCAGGAATCCCAGTGGAGAACCAGCCTCAGTCTGGGTCCCTCCAAAATATGCCATAGCCCATAACCTCATCAGGGAGTGGGTTACTGATCAGCTCATCATGGCAGGGAAATAGCCTTTATGCCTATAGGCCAGTGCTTGCCTAATTGTTGCATTCATTATTTGACTTATTAACTGGAGTTTTACAATACAACGTCCACCACAGCAGATCCGTCCCTTTTTGAATAGTATTTAATTCAGCAATCATTGAGCAGTGTCATGACCTGGACGAGACAATGCGTAGTTGTCATGTTGCACTGCACTTGTAAACAACGCTGTGATTTATCTTAAGACTGAAGTTTACAGTTAGCTGTCATTTTACTTGTACAATACGGTTTTGAAAAGAAACAATGGAACACAACTACCTCTGGTATTATTCATTTTTAATTACTGTAAAGGCACATTATATCAACTAAATCCAACTATGTTAATACTATCTAATGAAATTCCCTAAATAATGCACTTGTGATTTTACTTCTTGAATAATGGTTATGTATTGCCTGACCATTTTAAATAGATGTAAAGCACAATACTTTAATATACTTTCCAAACTCAAACTGAGACAGCTACACTATATACAGATTAAGACCAATTTTATTTACAACATAACATACAAATACAAAACAACGAACAATGCTAAATGTATTTATACATTTAGACTATGGTAGTCTCAGCCATAGCCTAAATCACTAATTGTAAGCAGAATATGGCAAGTTTAAATCACTACATGTAATGTGATTCTGGTTAGGTGCAGAACATCTCAAGATATATTTGAACACTTGGGTATTTTCCGCAGTAGTGCCATAATTATATGTGTGGAATTGTATTGGGATCAGTCTGGCTAAAGACCGTCTGCCTACTGGAGGATAGAAAGAAAAACAACAGCTAAACTTAACCCATTTCATTCCCGTTTCTGGATTCAATGAAAGGGATCCACAGGTCTCCTCAGTTTTTTAATTACGGTTAATGGTATGTAAATTATAATAAAATCTGTTGTGCTTTGGAAAACAAAAGTGATGAAAGTTATTTTGCTTTTGTTTACCATGACACCCCAGTATTGAATCACATCAGGGTTTTTTTTTTTAATATATGGAAAATATTTTAATCAGAATTATAAGAAATTCCGTCACTTCTTTCCTTTCTTTGTTGAGGTGGATGGTTTCTTCTTGCAGTATTTCTCCTCCAGGCTACCAAGAAGGGAGTTGAAATTGGACTCTCTGGATGAATTCTTGCTCTTAACATCGAAGATACAAAAAGTAGAAGAAAACAAACATCAAATGAAGCTCACTATACGCAGTTTATAAGAATGTTTTGCATTTAAAGCGAGTTTAGATACAGACGTTTATATAGCATTAAACACCACCTCCTAAACCTATTGCAAAATGAAAGGAATCTACCTTCTGGGACAGGTATGTGTGCAATGGATGCAGAGTGGTCACTGCTAATCTTCTCATTAATGCAAGTCTGCCCCACTTGTTATTCTGCTCATCAGACGATCTCCATTTTGTATACACATACCTTAATCATAGCAGCCAGACTGTCATTTTCACCGATTCCCATCTCCTCCTTCATCTTCGCACACTCTTTTTGCTCCTTGTCAGCCTGAGAATGCACACACACACGGTTAAATGACTGTGTCCCTATATGGCTTAATGTACTAGGAAAAGGGAAAAAATAATGTAATTGAGTTACATAATTAAAATGCATGTGGCCACGAAAACCTAAACTTCAGTAAGTACTGTACCATATAGCTTTTAGAAGGCATCGCATTTCTGACTCGAGAGCTAGAGTAAGAGCTGCATTATATAGGCAAACACACAGAAACAATTGGTAATTGAGGTAATTTCACTGGTTATGTTGACAATAAATTAATGCCTGCTTTATCCTTTAAAGTTTGAGTTGTACATTTATTTGTTTATAAGTCCCAGTAGGCTAAAATTCTTACCTTGCGTTTGCGCATTGCTTTCTTCTTGCTGCTTTCATGGGTGAACGCTTTGAGAGCTGGCAGCTCCCCTGCATCAACTGCACCCTGATGAAAACAAGGAATCCCTCAATTGATCACCTCACAAGCTAAATTGTAAAAATGTCTTAGAATTCTACATACAGTATGACTAAAGATACCTCAAGTATGTCTCTTATGCGAGGCTCATCATCTTGACTGGCACACAGCGCTGACTCCATGATCCTTGTCATGTCTCCTTTACACTCAGTGTACATTCTCAGTAAGTCTGCTCGTTCCTCGGTTGAACCCTTATATGTCTTTTCAAAGTCCAAGATGTCTTGGAGAGTGATCTTTGTGGCCATGGGATACAACATGCAGGTCAGTATTGGTTGAGATTTATGCAATGTATTAATGTCATACAAATAACAAAAGGAATAGAACCAATAGCTATTAACAGTTGAGTATGACTGAATGTCTACACACTTTGACTGCATTATTACCTTAGGAAATAGTATACTCCAATACTCTTCCCAGTTGCGGTCTTGGTCCAGCGAATCTGCCTCTTCATCCACGATTCCCTGCTCATCGTAAACACCCCTTTGGTCTTTGTCATTCAGTACCGCATACACCTTTCCCAAAGTCTTTGATGGGCAAACAATAGTGGTTGTAATGAAGAGAGGACATTAAAACAGCACAAACGATTTATGCATAGCGTTGTTGTATCATAGCTCAAAACCAGTACTACTTGACGCATAATGACATCAGACTAACCTGGAACTTGGCAGTGGCCCTGGGGTCGTCGGGGGCTCTGTCTGGGTGTACCTTCAGAGAGCTTTTGTAGTATCCCCGTCTAACATCAGCCTCTGATGCACTTTTGTCTACGGCTAAGACCTCATATAGGTTGGATGTTCCAAACAGCTCCTTACATTCGTCTAGCAAACCCATTGCTATTCTGTGTTGAAATATCAAATCAATAGCGTAATTATTTTTCAATTCAACTGATATTCTAACAAATTGGACATCCAGTTACGTGCTTTTTGAGTAGTTGTGTCCTAAAAAATCCACATGGCAAAACAGGACGGTACCGTATGTTTGACAATAGTAATAACACAACACTTACTCAACGTTGCATGCTAGCAAAAACTCAGTGGTAGCATTACATACGTGAAAAATGAAATCGCAGTACGAAAACCTGAGGATATTACTGAACTGAATGTTTAATGAAGCATTAACAGTCATTTCACCTTTTTATTGGACGCTTAATGTTGGTGTTGATATTGGCCCTGTTCTGTCACTCGCGCAAACTCTCCAAACTTTGGCGCGGTAATTACGTCACTGGAGTCATATTTCCGCGACTTGGTTTAAGATTTCCAAAATAAAAGGGCCGAAGACAATCTCTATTAGTACTATTCATATAATTTCATTTCAGAACATTCAGAATGTGGCCTCCTTCCGCAAGATGGGCACCCACATTATGTAAAAATTAATAATGTAAGATGACTTTCCCAGTCTATGCAGAACGCATGTCAGTTCATTAGTCTATGACTGACCTTTTACCATTTTAGCATAGATATGAAGGGTGTAAAAATATTGCCTAATTAATTCTACAAAACGTCCTCAAAATATTTGTATAATGTTTCATTTTATTTACATTTGTTGTCAAACGAAATGGTTATGCCACCGGAAGTGACCTTTGCAGCAACCAGCACATCCGTCTATCAGTAGTAAGTTTGTCAGAAAATGACAGCTACCATATCCAGCGTTTATATACGTTTTATTTTATTTTTCAAGCAGTAATGAATGCATGTATACTGTAGTATATCCTGTATTTAGCAGTAGGGAGTGGAAGGGAGAGAATGACCAACTTCGTGGCTTTGCACACCCAGCTGGCCTCGGTGCTGGAGTCCCTTGTTCACGCCGCGGTGGCTGAACTCAGTAAACTTATGCAGGACCGCTCGCTTTTTGTTTTCAACCTGGAACTGGTCCGTAGCAGCAGAGATGACAACGAGCTAACTGCTGAACTCCAGACAGAGGGTGAAATAAAGATGGTGGGTCACTTTTGAAATTAACTGCTAGATTGTACACTTTACTGTAGATTAATACAATGTTCAATTTAGGTTCAATTTGCATCAATCATGGAAACTCTGGGCAACGAGGCATTGGGAAAAATTATGAAGATCGTGGATGACACCAAGTTTCTCATTGACTTTGAGAAGAGGTCTATGAGAAATTACAGAGGGAGAAAGAAACCCCAAACCAGTGTGCTGAACATCTTGTCAGATGGAGGAGTGGGTATGTATGTATTACATTTCACTCGGCCTATTTTAGCAAATTATTGGCTGTTACTTTTTAAGTTAGCTGTCTTGCAAACTAGGACTGAATGTTTGTTTCCATACTGTATACAAATGCACGTAAAATGTCACTCTTAAAACAGGGTAACTCACATTTTTTTATCTTTGACACAGAGGCTGAGCATTCGTATGGTATTGGAAGCAACGCAAAATGTGTTCAGACAGACTCCACAGTGGTAAATAGTTATTAATGATTGCATATGACAATTTGATGATGCTGTGTCTGAATCCTAAATGCATCTATAAAAAAAAGATTATGTTTAATGTTTAGTTATAGCAGATGAGGCCTTCCTTGCCTAGGTTTTCTTTCCAGGGGATTTCATGACCTATTATTTGAATGAATAAAGTTTATAATCTGCCATTGATCGTTCTTCCTGTTTGTGTTATGTCCTGTTAGAATATGAAATATGACCTGAAGCTGAATGACGTTGAAGCCCCATTTGTGCTGGCGGTCAGCGTTAAAGACACACATGGCAACATTGACCTGGGAGCCATTGCTGAGAGTGAGTATGAACCAGTAGAATTAGCAGGTGCTGGTAAACTTGACAAACCTTGTATTTTCGTTTTATAAGGGCAAGCAACCTATACTGGTCCCAGATCATTTTCTAGTAACATTTGTGGATTGTAAATAGTTAATTGATGAAGTTATTAGCTGCCTAATTCAGTGTGGGTCTAGTTAGGTTTTCATATTTAAACACATGCAATTTAAATCATCCAGGTTTTCCATTTGCTTCCCAGGAGCCACGGCTGAGTCCTTCCTAGTTGCTGACGCCTCAGAGACCGTGACCCTTGACCCCGGGCTGCAGCAAGCTGAGCAGGAGCAGGAGGAGGCTTCCTCCCAAGCCGACCAGTTCCAGTATCTGGTCAGCCAGGGAAAGAAGTGCTTAATCTGCATGGAGTGCGGCAAAAGCTTCTCCACGCAGAGCAACCTCAAGGCGCACCTGCGCATTCACACTGGCGAAAGGCCCTTCATTTGTGTCATTTGCAACAAAGGCTTTGCCCACAAGCAGAGCCTCCAGGACCACATCCGCACACACACGGGGGAGAAGCCCTTCGAGTGCCTGCAGTGCGGGAAGTGCTTCGGCAAGCAGGCGCACCTCAAGACCCACTCCATCATCCACACGGGCGAGAAGCCCTACCGCTGCGAGCTGTGCGGCCGGAGCTTCAACCTGGCCCAGAACCTGGCGCGGCACGCGCAGATCCACACGGGCGAGAAGATCTTCGTGTGCGGCGCGTGCGGCAAGGGGTTCACGCGCGCCGTGACGCTCAAGACCCACGAGCTGATCCACACGGGGCAGAAGCCGTTCAAGTGCGGCCAGTGCTCCAAGAGCTTCCGGCATGCGGTCAACCTGAAGAACCACCTGCGGATCCACACGGGCGCGCGGCCGTTCGGCTGCGAGCTGTGCGGCAAGACCTTCCGCCAGTCAGTCAACCTGAAGATCCACCGGCGGATCCACACTGGAGAGCGGCCGTTCGCGTGCAAGGAGTGCGGCAAGAGCTTCAGCCAGCAGAGCAGCCTGATCTCCCACGGCCGCACTCACTCCCAGGAGCGGCCCTTCTCCTGCCAGCACTGCGACAAGAGGTTCAACAACGCCAACAGCCTGAAGCTGCACGTGCGCGTGCATACGGGCGAGAAGCCTTACGGCTGCGACACCTGCGGCAAGACGTTCAGCCAGGGCAGCCACCTGCGCACGCACAAGAGGCACGTGCACGCCGGAGGCAAGCAGTACATCTGCGACAAGTGCGGGAAGAGATACTCAGACCAGCGCAATTTGAAGATGCACAAGTGTGTGTACGCGTGAACAAGGGAATGCACGCACCTTTGACTGATGGGAGATATTGCAAGGACATTTATAGTGTGTTTTTTTATTTTTTTATTCACTTGCTTTGGGAAGATTTTCCAAATATATTTTTTACTTTAACATATTTAATTGAATGAAGATATTTAATATACTCCGGAGTTTTCTACAAAGTAAAGTAAACATGCGTTGCTGGTGAGTGAGTGAGTGTGTGTGTGTGTGTATATGTATGTATGTATGTATGTATGTGTATATATATGTATACAAATATAATGCCTATGATGAACAAGTTTTACAGCTGGTACTTTGAATTATCAAAAGTAATATTGGTGCTTACTTTAAAGCGTGTTCATATTTGGTTAAGCTATGTATTAACTTAAATGAGTTAACTGTCTCATGAATTGTGCATCATTACATGAAGCTTTCTCATATGAGATTCAAATGTAGGCTGAATATAGGTCAAAAATATGGTTCAGTATTAAGGCTGAGAAATGTTATTTTAACAAGGTTTTAAACCTTGCCTCCATTATCTTCCTTTCCTCAGGATGAAGTAATTCAATTCTGATGTTGAAGTCATGAATGAATCCCTCATTCGTAGTAGGTGCTGCACCAAAACCTCGCAATATCTTTTTCATCTTTCATTCACTTGAAATATATTTTTCAAGTGAATGACACATTAGCAGTAACCTATTATCTGCTAGGATTATTAATGTCTTTACTTTTAGTATGTATTACAAAGTTACTGTGTTTGGTTGTAGAATGTAATTTGGTACATTTCTATTTGTTTTTTATCAACAAAAAAAATAATTGCAAATTTGAGTAAATTAGAAGTATGTAATATCAGAATGGGTTAGAGTCAAAAGTGTTTGAGAAACAATGGAAATGAAAGGTGCCTCATTGGTTTTCATTTAGTTTTCAGTAAACAAATAATGGATCATTTGTTCTGATTTTTTCTTCAGTCAACAATGATCAATTGTTTGTTTTCATTTAGTTTTCAGTCAAATAATTTTCCAAACTTCAGCGAGATGATTTCATTATTAAAGAAGTTTGTCAAGGGTTTAGCAAAGATTACTCATCAAATATGTTCATTGGTACTCTAGGTTGCTTGCTATGTTAGTCATATATTGTTACTTTTTCCACCAACTATTCTTAGAATGTCATAGGTTTTATCCCTGCAACCCTTGTGTATATTAGTCATCATTGTCTTCTCTTTCTAAATCCACAATCTAAAATATAGTATACATATGTATTACCACTGCACTCTATATTGCATTGGATAAAAACCTTCTTTATAGATCTCATGTTAGACTTTGGTTAAGCTTTTTATTTGTAGAGTTAGCAAACTAAACTTGATTTAGTACACTGTGTCACTGAGTGACACACTGTACACTTAACTGAGTTGTTGAGTATTAATTTACCCATCTGGTTATACATTATAAAGTTGTGTAGCTCTGGTCAACACAACCTACTATATTCTCATCATTGGATGTTCAAATGGTACAAGTTTATAATGTGCATGGAAATGGCTGCTTTGAATCAGTGCTGACTTTGCAATTGTATACATCCAATACTTAATTTTGGTGTAGATTGAGAAATATGAACTGCTGTGGTTTATGATTTATCTGTCAATACATGCAGGTAATCAAATTAGTTGTTACATTTGTTACAGACAGAAGAAGCCAAAACATATTCACTATTTTATAATGAGTAATTATCCCAGGCATACTGTAGACAACAATTACAGTAATCTGTGTGATTATACTGAACATTACATGCCACAAGGATAAACGTGGGTGTAACAATGAATTCATCGATGCAGCTAATATTTCCATCTATATATACTCTAAATGCTGTCCTTTTTTTGATCTTCCTTGCATGACACCATTTATTTATAACCTAAGACATCATCTTATTATTAATGGCCTGTGAGGTTATCAGAAATATTTAGGTTGAGCCTACAAATAGACATGAGATGCTGCACATCTAGCCTCATATAAAAGATGGACCAAAATGCAGTTAATAGATGCGAACAGCAGGGGTCCTCATTTACTGGTACAGCAGGCTAGAGTTCTATGATCAGCCTGAGAGCTTCATAAAGTAAATGTCATGTGACTTCCTAATCCATGGTATATGAAAACTCACATGATTTATAAAAATGTATTACGTATGCATGACGTATATACCTAGGTTTTTAGTGGATTTGTTAATCTATGGGTCAAACGTGATTATTACTTTTTGGAGGTAATCTGATCACAATGATCTGCAACCATGCACCCAACTCAAGTGTATTAGTTATTGCTTTACGAATTTATATAGGATGATGATTGAGAATGATTGTATTTTCTAAGGAGAGGTAAGGAAAGGGTTATGTTTACGGTAGACATCTGACGTAAGTGTCAGCTGTGACTCGGCCCTGCGTGTGCGCGTGCATGAGTCAGTCAGTGGTCCGTGTGTGTGTTTGGTTGCGTGCGCGCAGCGTGGATGATTCAGCACGGAGAGAGAGAGAGAGGAACCCGAGCCGAAGCAGCAGTAGCACTTTACAGCAACCGGCGTCGAAACGCGCGTTGCGGCTTTTAATAAACACGCAGTGGAGGCGAGTTTGAGGTGAAGGAAGATGTTTATCGTGGCCGTTATGAACAGCCGGATATAAATATAGAGATCCTGCGGATAGTGTCCTGTAACAACGTTAGACCTGGCGCCAGTCGGGACCGCAAACGTCAGCGTGCCTTGCAATGTGTTGCCTTTTCTTACCAACTGGATGCTATATAAGCTAGCATAGCCAGCTCCAGACACATCCCCGTTTAACATATTTGTTGTCTGTAGGCTACAGACTGAGATTTTTTTGTTTAGTCTGTGGCTGACATTTTTTAATTGGAAGCCATCATTGGATTATGAAAATAGCCCCTGTTGGCTAGCTACAACTTTAATAACGGCAGTGGAAAGTGACATTCAACCAATTTCCGGAGTTTGCCCTTTGGCGCTTTGTTTAGTAGTAACAGGTATGTTCACATCTGATAAGCAACACGCTTAAAAGGTACAGTACGGTACTCACTACTAACACAACGCTTATTTGGGGTTGACCTGTAGGCTACGTAAGAGCCTAACATATTTGAGTGCCGTGATTTGAATTGGTGTGTTTTTATTTTTATTTTCTTGTTCTATTATACTATCAGTTAAGTCTGCACCGTTTTTGAATGGCCCACCAACCTCTGTTTCTGAACCTTCCACTCCGGCACTTATTGTTGTTATTATTAATTAATTTGGGTGTGTGACCGCCCCAGCTGTAAACACTGCGTGTGGAACCCTCGGATAGCGGTCGATGTCTATAGCTGCCTCGGTGGCTTTGTGATGATGGCGGCCCACTGAGTCTTTGACTGTAGGGCATCTGGGATAAACAGAGCCTTCAGCAGATGTAGTAGACCAACTGTATGTGCGTGTGGCTTTAATGGAAGAGTGGGAGGGGCACGATGAAACTGAAATATCGCTCTATATCTGTGTTTTCTTCAAGTCCTCTTTTGTCTGTTTCCATGCCCTGCCTAGTCTCTGTCACTTCTCATTTGTATTACATTGTTTGCCATGTGGCCTAGCTAATACATCGGCCTGAGGCTAGTTCAACAAGCAATGGGACTGTTCCTCTCTACAAACAAGTGACGATAATGCACTGCGCAAGAAAGGCACAGAGGATGGTAGAGATTAAACAATAGAAGAACAAAGTATTGACATCAGTAGTGCAGACACATTTAATAGGGATTGCCGGATCTCACAACATGTACAATTTAGTTGACAGTGAAACCCATTGGGTTTTAATGGGCATGTTCTTACGAACTAACATGCTGTGACTTAATGACTAGGCCTAACCATGGAACATGTTTACTATGTGTCACCTAAACTGCGTTATGGATTTTCACATTTGGTCTGCATTGTTTACTGTCATATTAATGTTACTATTTACAATTTACTATCAGTAGCAGTTTTTATAAGATGCAACGATTTTGGTGCTTGCCAAAACCACTGTCATGGTGGAAATCGCATGATTTCCATCATGTCTGCAGTTTTCTCCAGATTGGCCAGTTATTTTTTTATTTATTTATTTTTTTAGACCCACCGGTAGCAGTCCTCTCTCACATGCTATGGCATGTGACTTTAAATCACTGTTTTAGAAGTAAAATAGGCAAAGACCACATCATAGTGTTAGGCTAAGCATCTAAAATAATGTAGGCTGAATCAGTAGTTCATTAGCCTTAAGCTTTTGGCCATAACATCCCTGTTTTAAAGCACAATCAGCGCAGAGCTCCCTGTCTAATGAATAATCCCTTAACAAAGCCTGCCAGTCTTGATAGACAGTCTCTCTCTCTCTCTTGTGCTCTCTCGCTCGCAGCCTATCAGATATCCAATAGATAATTGATGCCCTGTGCTAGTTAAGCACACCTCTCGACGTCACACACATTTTCCCCCCTTAATTTCCCCTTCTCTCTCTAACTATTTAATTTTGACTGTGCTTCTCTATAAAACATGTTTATAGGGAGACAGGAAATGTTGTCAATCTCTCTCCGAAGAGCCTCTCGTACGTCTACATGACTGGGCGTTGTCTTCCTCCAGTGCTTTCTCATTCAAATGTTGTCAATCAAATCATCTCACCTGATCATCTGGGCTTTTGCACAGCCTGGAACGGGCCGTTCTTGCTTCTGCCGAAGCAGAAAGGGTAACCTGATCATGTGGCCACTGATGGCTGCAGCAGGCACTGTTGTTGGATTCTATTGAACGGTCCTAGCATTGCAGGGGACCCTCACAATAACATTGAATAATGAATTAAGTAGCTATTACTGTCACATTTGTGTTACTCAGAAAGCTGTAAGGAATTTGATGCCTCCCTGGTGCACTTCCTAGTTGACTCATGGATGTCGATTCATATCATAGATATTATATATTCTAATGCTGTTATTATAGTAGACCTACTTATAACAAAACAGAAGTCTCACATTTTTACTGTAAAACCATACAATTTGCTTACTGAAATGCATTACTTTCATTATGACATCACACAAATCTGCCACATACACATTTAGGAATTTCACTTATCCCGGTGTCACATGCGTTAGTGAATAGGCTGCATTTCTGCCATTTTTGTGTTGTCTGCAGGGTATGTCATGACTTTCTGTTTTGTTTGGTCATTTTGTTTCTCAAAAAATACCTTAAAATATCTCGCCTGATGTTGGAATCAGAAATACAGCGTAGAGTAGACATTGTAATGTTGCTTGTAAATTAGGCTACTATTCTGCAAATGGCAGATTGCTAATGTAATATTTGTAAACGCATGTATTTGTTTCTCTAAGGGTACTCCAACTCAATCTTTTGACGCGATAACTGTGCCAGTAACAAGCTGACCCAATTCCATTAGAGACACAAGTAAAATTGTGTTGAATCCATATTGTGATGTTCATGTAGGTCCACCCATCTCGCTCCCTGATCCGTTTGAGTGCCACCTTGCTGTTAGTTCACCTGCTTGTCTGTGTGTGTTTTGTGTCTAGCTCCGGATGGGCTATTGTCGTCTGTTTGACTAGCTCAACGGCAGCTGCCACTACAATGTGGGTGTGTGTTTATCCTTGTGCTTTGCTAAATGACTGGAATGCAGCTATCATCAGGTGAAATGGTAAAGAAAATGGTCACTAAGCAAGTCTCCCATCTGGGCAGTCTGGTTCGTTTAGCTGCATAGTGGACATGGTTTCCTAGCCTGGTGAGACCATCCTGATCTGGCCAGCTTCATTTTGACTTTGCCGCAAGAATCAATCTGGAGAGCATGAAATCCTTTGCACTTCAGTCCGGTAAACCTCTGGTGTGACCAATAAGTCGTCCTGACAGCTATGGGTGTGGTCTAGGTGGACGGGCAGCGAAATGCGTGAGTCTCAAAAACAACAGGGCGGTTACTAAAGGGGTTAACATAGTGCTGCAGTTAGGGCTGCTGTTAAAGAACCCAAAATGTTAGGGTCCAACTATTCTGATTTCTTTCCCACAAGAAATAAACATCCAAAATAATTATTCGAGAAGTGTGCACGGTGTCAATACATCCACGGTGCGCTGCTTGCGGTTTCTTGCCATCCCCCGCAGTAGGGTTAGCAACACTGCGGTATGGCAATATTGCGATTATCACGACAACCCTAGCTGCAAAAGCATCAGTTTTACTAGTTTTATTTGAATTTATTAGAAGAGCAAAAAATAGAAATTATGTTTTCACTCTCCTTCTGATTGGCTTCAGCAAGAGTTGAAGTGGCTCCGCTGGTTAACAGGTTTGTTCAGTCACCTGCCATGTATTGTGAAAGTGCCTACCCTATAACAGTTTCAATGGAAGGCTCCCCAGATGGTTCTGTCTTAACAAACCAGCTGTCATGTCAGGTTACTGGTGCCCTGCATTTTGGTAATATTTTACACTGGTGGACCAATACTTGAAATTCACATTTTAAGATTCTTCCTTTTTAAATAATTACTTTAGATATTTATTAATGTCTTCACAATTGTACACTTGTCATTTTAATATTGGCATTTGCTGATGAGATCGTACTCAGCGCTTTGTCTTGAAATATTGGGAAAATTATTTCTATAATTAAAATAAATATATATTTCTTCTTCTTGTGCAATAAATAGCAATAGAAGGGAGAACATTTGGGCATTTCTGTGGCTAATGGAGCCAAATGATTGCACATTTTTATTTAGCAAGAATGTGTATTACTACACATTACTAATGTTATTTACAGTTACAATATTACTTCCCAACATCCAATTATCACCATTGGCTAGTCAAATAATTAAATTAGCTTTTGTGAGCCTGAGCCACTGTAGCCACCCAACATGGATCTCATGGAACAAGCTTTGACTCTCACTTTGAGAGAGATGCTTTGTTTCGCAGAAGTCGAGAAGACGCCTTTTGTACTTGGGAGGGTAAAGAAGGACCACACACTGTGTGGGCCCAGGCATCTCCCGTTATGAGGGACTTTGTCAACTGGTAGCTTCAGCCTGTACTGTGTGTTAAGCCAGTGGTAGTGAGAAACTGCATGACACCTAATTTAGAGGGCTGTTTACATGCTAAGAAGTATGCATGTATAGGAAGCATTGTTTAGCATTTTAAGTTCTTTTGCATTTATGTTTAGCTTGTGATATCTGATGGATTGACTCTTCTCTGTTAATACTATTCCACTACTAACTAGGGGAAGCTAAATAAAATAAAAGCTATAGACATGACGACTGTCTCTTCTATTCGCGGTAGAAGACTGTAGGGTGGTTTGCTGTGGGTGTATGTTAATTCAGTCTAGTTTCCGTTGCAAATCATGCAAACCACATTTGTGTGCAGAACCTTTTTCGGGTGTTGGTTGATTGTGTAGATAAAGGTGCTTTGTAAAATTCTGTAGGAAGAGCATTTCTGTGCGTGCCATGTAGACCAAATTCTTTGTTTTCCCTTTTGAACAAAATAAATATCACTTAAATGTTAGTCAGACACCATAACTGAAGCTTTGATAGAGAAATTAATTGAGCAACAGACAGATGAGATCTGTGCAATACAGAGAGACAGACAGCCAAGAGGGTACATAGAATACACACTGATCTGGGCAGACAGGTCTGCCTGTTTTTGTGTCTTAATGGGAAACATTATACTGTATATTAGCAGGAAAATAAATAGAGTGTAACAGTGACTGCATCATTTTTTTGGGGCTCTGGTGCTAGAAATAAATTTCCCATTCATTTTCTTCAATTACATGTCGTAAAACCCTTACATAAAGAGTTTTAAGCCTGGAACCAAGCCATCCAGCTACGATAATGATTGTGACCATAATCATTTATTTTGAAGCAAAAAATGATTTATCAAAATTGCAAAGATTGTGTACATAAATTACTTTTATTGTGTTTAGTTAAGGAACTAACCATCCCATAAACCACACAGCTCCGAAGCATTTTGAACCAAAAATGGTTTATTTTCAGCAGTGTTTTCAAAGTGTTAATATTGCATGTATTAGCATGTACAATCCAGACCAGGAAGCTAACAGTCTATTTTGAAAGGCTTACTACTTCTCCGTGTCACATTGACATTGCTAATTCCAAAAACAACTAGAAATACTAGGTTTTCATGAAATGTGTCCTTTAAAAAAATGATATAAGGACTTTACATTTTTAGAATCAATGGAGAAAATGAATGGGAAATGTACTTCTGGAACCACACAGTTACACTCCATATAGATTAAGGTAACATTGTTATAGACTTGTATACTGTACCACACAGACAATATAAGATATTCAATATTTTAGCAGTGTAGTATAAAAATGAACCAAAGGGATTTTAGCGTAGCTGATCGATTAAAGCAAATGTAAGCACTGGCTTTGTACCACTAAGCACCATTAATGTCACATATTTGACGTTTTTAGGAGCAATCCAATGGGGTAAGCAGAAACGTTAAGGGAAAAACAGGACTACTGGCGATTCGCTCTCTACACGGTGACAGCATCATTCATCACTCTGTTCTCCACCACAGATCCCAAACTCACAACCCAAACTCGGCTCGTAATCTTAATAAGACTATTTGGCCTCCCTACACAACCCTGGCTCTGTAAATGGGAACACAAACAAAGTGGTGCAGACCGCCCCACAGAAGACATTCAAGCCTTGAGAATGTGTGGCAGGGCTCTACGCTGACTTTTTTTCACTCGCAGTGCGCCTACATATTTTTTCACGGTTGCACACAGAGATGGTTTGTCGCATTTGCCAGTGAAATGGTCACACTGTAGAGCCCGGTGTGGGGCGGAGCTTCTGAGGGAGCACCCTATGGCATTGAAGTGAGAGGTGCTTTTGTTTTGATAGACGCCATCAACAGGAATCCCTGACTTCACCTTTTAAGTATACTGTCTATAAAGCTGTTCTATCCAGTTAATCCAATTAGAATTAGATTGTGTCGATGGAACACTATTGTTACCGCATTCCTCAAATTGCCGCTGACGTTTGGTTGATGGGGAAAAAGGAGATGCGGTGAGATAAATGGAAAGGGGAGGAGATCTGCAGGAGGCCTGGATACTGAGATACACCGGTAGTTTGTGTTACCTCTGCTCTCACTGTTGGACCCCTCGGCCCGAGGTCAGACATAATGTCAAAATTAATACAACAAAAGTAAAACATGTCTAATGTGAATACCCCCCTAACAACACTTAATTATATAAGCAAGAGACATAGACATGGTGTGTGTATATGTCATTACTTGTTATGGAAAAATATATGAATCTTATTGAGAATATTTTTTATTTCTTAAATATAGTAATATTTAACCGTAAAGTATTAATAACTACATATAGTAATATTTAACAGTAAAATAATAATAAATTTATAATTAGATTGATCTTAATAACATTTTGGATATTGGATATTTAAACATGTTACTCAGACTTTGTAAAGATGTTGCATTTACTGCTGTACCTACAGTTGGCGGGTGTTGGCTCAGCATCCAGCACAGTACGGCACTTATATCTTAATACCTCTTATCATTTTGGAACATACTGTATGTGCTATAAGCTCATGGTTTTCCCCATTGTATTCCTGACATCAGTTGCGTAACATTCATAATTCTCTGTGAAGGTAAGGCAATGTAAAGTGACATTGAAGTTACTCCATGTTTGGAAGGACATGAGAATGAATAGCTGATCAACTAGAGAGATCACTATTTATAGACGATGCTTTCAAAACACAGAGCTGGCTAGCGATGTTAGCGAATGATTCTGTCAACAATGAAACATTGAAAAAAACAGTGACATTTCCCCGCCTTTCCCGTTTCCCATTCAGACCACAAGACGACGTAAGAGTTTACTTGGAAAACGTAATGTGCACTGCACAATAATATTTTTTTTCTCTCGATTACATTGTTTGTAATTGTTTGGAGTTCACGTTTAAATTGCGATAAATATTCCATTAATAACACAATCCTAGTGTGAATGAGAGACAGGTTCACCCAGATCAGTGAGGAAAGACGGGACAACACTGTGGGTAGTGAGGTGGAGAGGAGACGGATGATTTTCAGTGCACAAGATACAAATGAGGATCCATAAATTGGAGGAGGACAAAATAACCTAAAATCCTTCTCACCTCACAGCATCTAAACACACAATATATGTGTGTGTGTGTGTGTGTGTGTGTGTGTGTGTCCACCTCAGCAGAATGTCACAGCAAGGCTTTTCTTTGGCTTTACATACCAGAAGGATATTGTCATTATCTCTTAACAGAAATGTACTGCTCTACTGTAGTGCTGTAGGCTGAGCAGGTATAGGGTTGTTGTTATGACAACTGATATGTTACATAACAGCCAAGGGCACCAGCAAGTCAGAGCTCTAAATGCAGTAAAATAGTATTTAACTGTAGGAGGACAATATAAATCCATGATTAATCTAATGTTGATTATTACCATTATCTACAAACCATGAAAATTGACTTTATTATTTCATAAGTAGGCAATCTTCAGCATCCCTATTGAACTGACTTGGCAGTTGAAATCATTCAGTCTGCCAGCAGCAGCCTGGCCAGGTCATCAGATCAACACCCACCCACCTCCTGGGACTGGGTCAGGTTTATATAGAACGGGATCCTACCATTGTTTGTGATCTGGCCGTGATTTCTCCTTTATTCACACTCTTTGAACACAAATGGCTGGCATGAAATGTAGTATTCCAAAAACATTTGTCATTCTTATTTAACGTTGTACTAAAATTAACTTTAGTGCTAGAGAAAATCAAATGAAAATATGTATGTCTCTGTACATTGACCTCTTGAAGCCGTTTACTCTGCATTATCAGATTACTGTTATGTTCCCACTTGGGTTATACCCTGCTGCCATGACCATCTGTAGCATGGACCACTGGGCCATCTGTTAACATGGTTCCTTCTCCTACAATGAAACTTCACCACACATTGGGTGGAGTGGGACCATTTAGATGTGAGGGTGATCTTCTGTTGAGCATCTTTTATGAACAGATGCTATGAGCTTTGTCTGGCATTTACTGCAGTATAGAGGCTGTGGAGCAGCTGGAAAATGACAACTTTCCAGCACTGTGCTGCCCATAGTAACACATCTGTAGAGAAATGCCCACTGTTTGAAACTACAGTGTCAGAATAGGGTCACCTTATTAGGGGATGTGTAAGAGAGACTGTGGTATCAGCATGTTCAATGTAACTTTTGTCCTAAACTCAAAAGCCAATTTCCCTTTACTAGGTTGTGGATTATTTGCAGGTAAAGTGTCACAGCCTTGGCCTGGTGTCGCTGATTGGTCTGTCATCCTAGTGGCTGATGGCGCTAAAGCGTCCAGAGATTTCAGACTCTCAGCCAAAATGGAGCTGAGTGAAATTGTAGGGCGGACACTGCTAATAATGTATATTAAAAAAAATAATCAAATCTGCTTTTGGGTGTGGGTAGTTATTTATAATTGTTAGGTCTAGTTATTTTATGACCATTGGATGTGATCATGCTTGTCAAGTAGCTCTGCGTTGAAGTGCATGGATCAGATTGTCTGTTTGAACT
Source organism: Forbesichthys papilliferus (assembly GCA_025399855.1). Lineage (NCBI taxonomy): Eukaryota > Metazoa > Chordata > Actinopteri > Percopsiformes > Amblyopsidae > Forbesichthys > Forbesichthys papilliferus. The sequence continues at coordinate 497 of JAODOY010012953.1, read as the reverse complement.
GGTTTACCACCTAGTCATTGTAAATAACTGATAAGACTGTCACCTACATGCGTACAGTACTGTATGTGCCCTACCCTGTATGTACAGTCCAGTATGTGATCAACGAGACACGTGGAGGCTTGCCAGGGCCATGAATTCCGGGTTTACCTCTGGAGAAGGATTGCTGGGTTGTGCTTTTCACTTATCATTGTGGACTTTGCTGTTTGTTGACGGTTTTACTATGGAAATGTGGAAAGCAATATTTCACTTTCCATACCTGACACTAATAAGTGGCTTCAGTGTGAAACGGTCTGGGGCTGTCAGCCCTGCCGGTCTCACTGCTCTGGTAAGCAGAGCATTAGCACATTGATAAGCCTACTGTACTCCTTAGAGTAGGTCAGGCTTCAGATTGCTCAGGAGGGAGGAGGCATAGTGAGGAGGTACTAGGGGTGCACAATATATCGATTCAGTATCGTTATCGCAATATCACGTTGCGCAATATCATATCGAAAATGTTG
>JAODOY010012943.1:17259-27866 GCA_025399855.1 Forbesichthys papilliferus | reverse complement strand
TAATTATTATTATTATTATTATTATTTTTTTGATTTTTTTTTGTGTGTTCATGCACGTGGAACCTTGAACCAAGACACTGTGACATGATCTTGCATTTTCTGAGGAAATGTTTTTGGTTAGTATCTTTGGAGAAAGTGTTAGTTGCTGTAAACAAGTGCAACTCTGCCCATTTATGCACTAATGGAACATTTGGAGACATTAAAAGCCACTGTTGCATACTGTACAGTGTGTGTGTGTGTGTGTGTGTGTGTGTGTGTGTGTGTGTGTGTTTATCGGAGGAACTGCTCCCACATGTAAAGCTCCTCCAGCAGCCAGGGGCGTGAAGGCTAGCTGGCTAAGTACTGTAGGCACCATGGGGGTCTGGTGGTAGGGGTGTTGGTAGTGGTGTAATGCACGTTTAATGAGGCAGAGAGTCAACAGTTGCAGACTGTCCCGATCCACTGCCTAACAGTGGGAGCAGTTGGGAGGGGGGATGCTAGCCTCTTCCCGTGGCTGCTAAGCGACCACCCCCAAAACACAATATGGGTCATGGTAGTGCAGCGCTGGATGTACCATTACAAAGCGTACGCGTTTTTCACTAAAGACAAGAAAGATTTAAATCGTCTCCCAGGCCGTACGCATCTCAGGACCCCACACGGGGTCTCGAGCCACACTGGAGTCCACGAGCTACGCAGCTCCAGCAAAGCTCTAGTCCGTTAGCATTGCGGAGACAACACCCGATTCTCTCTGGGACGGCTACCGTGCTACAATACTATTTTACATCTGAATATATAAACAGTATATATATAGAATATGAAATGTCATATATTTTATATCTGAAATACTTGAATAATTAATTATACCTATTATTTCAACATTCATATTTCACTATTTGACTATTTTGATTTCCTTATTTATTATTATTAGCTTGTGCGGTTTCTCATATAAGCCGGTTTAGGATTCTACCTACACGTATGTTTCCAGGCTCATGCATGTTACTTTGTATTTAGGGTGCAGTGTACTGTAAACAAATAAAGTACCAACAACACACCGGTTCCCTCTGGAACGCCCGTGCTGTGAAACCAGTGAAGACATAAATAACATCAAGGAATCCGGGTTTCCTTGAAGGTAAAGTCAGTTATTCTGGTGTTGATATTTTAACTCGATCGAAACAAAATCACCTATCCAGTGTTTTGTGGTGCGGTCAGCACCACTTTTGTTTGTGTTCTTCATTTCGAGAGCCAGGACTGTATAGAAACACCAGATTATTTTTTCAGAATGCACATTGAACTGTGAGGAGACGTGTGCTGAATTTGCCAAAAGGTGTCTTGTGTGACTCTGTCTTTAAAGTCACCATTCTGTGTGTGTATGTGTGTGTGTGTGTGGAAGGGGGGTGGGGGGGGCTGTCAGCCGACAAGGCGTCCATGTTGCATGGCCGGCTCCTGAAGAGAAGAGACTCATATGTCGCTATTGGCTACATTATCGTGGGCGTATGGCCAGGTTTTAATATGCTGTGTCTCATGGGAGACGGTGCATATTTGCACACATCGAACAAAGCCTGTCCTGTTATAATGTGGTGGTTGTAATGCTGGAGGTACAGGGGTAGAATCCAAGCGCACACAACAACACAGAACTTATAAAATAACAGATATGGGTCCATTTGGTCATGGAAGCAGCAACAACGAATAGAAATAAATAAATAAATGCAAAGAGCAAAGAACAAAACTTCCAAGATCAAAAGTCGAGATCGTCCCAGTAGGAACACCTCAAAAACCTCAAAACCAAAAGCCAAGCCCATATCATACTTGCCATATAGTACAACTGTTTTTATATTCTCTGGATCTGTAGACAAATTCCTCTGTACCCATTGTAAACCTGCTTGTATATTAACTCTGTACTGACCCGTCAGAACACAGAGAAATGAAACACTCCCGGTTGCTCCATCCACCAAATTAATTGTTCAACTTTGTTTGTTTTGTTAATCGTGTGGGAGTATTTTTTGATTTAACAGCGGCAAATGCATCTTTGGATACAACAAAAAGCTTTTAAACTTTCAACTTTCAACTACGATATGGTTACATGTGTGCCAGACCATTTGATGAATGTGGTTTGGGTGAACAGGTACTCAAGATGTTTAGGATGTGTTAACGCATGTATAAGCCAGTATGCAGTATTTTATTGGCAGTTATAACTCTGTGCCAGACTCTCCGTAACAGATCTAGTTTCAGTACATTCCACTAGGCACCTTCCTTGGAAACCACCAAACGAATGGCTCTCTAACAGACATCTGCCTATTGGGTCTGGCTTACCACCCAGATCTTCAAACATGCCAGTCTGTTTTCCAATGCCACAAGCGTCTTCTAACTTAAAAAACATCGGACTAATACTAGGTTTGAGTTTTAACCAGGGACGCTGTGTCTAATTATATAGGTTGAAGCTAAACATTTAGAGGGTTTCTCTCAGGATTCACAGGGCCCTTCCATATTCTGCAAAAGGCTGGTAATAAAAAAGAAACACATGAAATACACGTTCCCTTATTTAAGCTCATGAATCAGTAAGACAGAGAAGATTTGGAGTAACAGAACAGAACAGTCAGTGAGACATAATAAAAAGGCTTAGTAAACATTAAACTGGTATTTCTTTTTTTAAATCTATTTACCCTAGAATAAATACAGGATTGTATGTGCATGTTTAACCTTTACTTATGTAGTGCAGTTCTTTGCTGACAGTGCAGGACTATTTTCCAACACTGCCCACGCACTGTACAGTACGCACACACATGCACGCCTGGAAACTGACACACACACACACACACACACACACATGCACACACACACAAACATCCCTAGTAGAAAAAGTGCATGCTAATAGTCTGGCTCACGGGCATCTTAAGAGTGACTGTTCGGGGAGACGCGCGTTCGCAGCCTACTGTACCAGGAGCGGGGCGATGTTTATCTTCAGGCCGATATGTTGAGGGTACAGTAGAGCCGCTGTGAGAGCTGTCAACACGGCGTCCCAGCCAATCATGCTACAGGACACAATCGCGTACGACGCGTGTTCAACCAGCAACAATAGCCCCGCTTCATCTGCCAGAATGACGTAACGCTAGGTGTCACGTTCGATGACGGGGGAGGGGGGGTGCTCTCCATGCACTGGGTCGGTCTAATCAATGTCGGCTTCTTCTCTGCTCTTCGTTTGACTTGTTTACTCAGCGCAGAGACCCACAGGCAGCTGTGTTCTGCATGACGGAGCCGTCGGGCTGGCTACGGCCTTGTGAGCCTGCTGCCACGGTCCACTGTACAGCCGGCATTCACCTTCAGCGTGTAAAAGAAGGAATCGAACATTGCTCTCCTGGATGTGAATCCTTTCGACAGACCAGAGGCTAGCCTATGTGACATGTGATGCAGTAACATAACAATGTGGTACTCGCCTGCAGTTTATCATTATTGACTATACTGTACATTATTCATTGTCTTACATACAGTACTTACTAGGCCATATAATAATAAATACATGTAGTAAGATCACCTCACCTGGTTCCTGCCTTGCCCGCTCCCACAATTTCCATATGAATGTGGTTTGGCGTAAATAATAGATATTTAACGAAGACAGCTCGCAAACACACACCATACACGAAACAACAACCGACAAAGGAACAAACAAAAACCCCATCCTAAATACCAAAGCAAACCTCCAGGTGCAAACGATACACAATCAGTGCAAACACCTGTGAGACACGGAGCGCTGGGGAAGTGCACGTCTGGAAACCGAGGGCGGGAGCACGCATGCCCCGGTAACGGTGCGAGGGGGTGAGCCGCCCATCGGCGGCGCGGCGTAGACCGTTACAGAAATACACTAGAACATGAGAGAACGGAAGAGAACAAATTTGAACTACTGTATATTACATTAGAATACACAGTAGTATGCCATTGTATGATACATTGTATTATAGAGAATAGTGACAAAATGTGTTTGTTCATTCACAACGTAGCATAATAAAATGAATAGTGAAGTCTAACAGAATAGAAATACTGCAGAAGAAAACCAAAGGCAAGATAATAGCGTCTCACAGCCAAACTAGGCAGCGTTTACAACCCGGATAATATACAGTACCACTCCCCAAGCAAGCAGCCTCATATTGATGCGGTGCCAATGGCAACAAATCCTCTTGCACTTTGCGTCAGGCGTGTGCACATAAACATCCTCTACATGAATCAGTGATTTGATCCAATGTGACGAACTGGAAACTTACTAGAAAATAATACTGCGGCAGGATATGAAGACGAAAGAGGTTTGCGTTACGTAACTGTAGCGGGATGCGGGGGGCACATCACCCGATGTGTCGTGTCATGTCAAGGCACAGTTACAGTTCATGCTGGACAATTGGTCTGTATTAACTGTAACGGGTGTGTGTACACATGCACGTGTGTGTGTGCGTGCGTGTGTGTGTGCATGTGCATTTGTGTGGGGAAACACATTGTCACTAATGTCCTCTGCCCTGTACTAGACAGTGTTCCAATGACAGCTAAAAGTGCATCACATCATCGATGTATGTATTGCTTCATTCAATAACAAATGAACCCTGTGGGGTGCAGTAAGGTGTCAAAACGATCTTAAAAGGTGTAGTGGGTCAGTCTGGAGAAAGCTTCTGGATATTTGAACTCCTTTCATTGCCATAGGGTGCTTTGTTGTGAAATTGTTGTGTGGCTTGGTGTGTCCACTTTGTGTTCACATTAACGGAGCGAGGGCTATGTAGAAACACCAGATTTAGCACTCACACACACACACACACACACATGCGCACACACACACACACGCACACGCACACACACACAGAACAATCAAGTAAGATCGTGAGTAGATATTCACTGAATTTGACGTAGAGTCGCTGACTATACCTTTAACCGATATCACCTATTATCAGCATTAAACACAGCTTTGCCTGAAGGTGTCTAATTAATTATAGATATTGAGCGCAGGAGTCCTCGCTAAGCTGATTAAAGGTGAAGACCAGCCATCTAATGTTTCCAACTGAATATCTACATTTCACAATTAGCAGGTTGACCGCCAATCTCTCCCTCGAGGGGTCAAAAAGATGTGTTTAAATTCTTGGTGGTGTGAGTAACTCCAGCTTACATTACCTCACAGTTTTGCATGTACTGTATGTGGTTTACTATGTGTATATGTCATACTGTGCGGTACATGCATTGTCATGAGTCCCTGCGGTGGGTTTTGTTCCCTGGGGTTTAGTCTAGTCACGGGTCAGAGCTGCAGTGTTCAGAGGACACGGGAACATGAAATAGGATACCCACACGCAAACAGCAGATGACACTAGACTCAAGAGCGCAGACATTAAGATAAAGATGGAGTCAGACGTCCTGGAGAAAGACTATAATATTTAAACTTGATCAAAGCAAAAACACTTTCTCCCTTCAATGCCATAGGGATGCTCTCCACCCACACAACAACGCACACACACACAACCACACACACTGGGAAATAAATAGCCAAGGTTATTCCAGCCTGGGATATTTGTTGTGTTGTGTGGTGCGGTCTCCAGCCACCACATTGTTTGTGTTCCCATGTACAGAGGCATGGCTGTGTAGACACACTAGATTATTTCACCTTTAATTCATGTAACTCCCATTACATGTTTAGTCAAACTAAAGCAATGCCAATTTTGAGAATAAACATCTCCTGCCTGGCTAAACACGGTATGTAAAGCAGTGTTACTATAGGTATATTATTCTACAGATACTACAGTATAAGTATTGGCCTCTAATAGTGTACTGTATTACTGTAAGCAATATGCTAAAATCTAGATCTAGCCATATATCTTGTGAGGCTATAATGTTATTAGCATATTTCTTGAGCTTCAGTTTTATTTCGGCATGAGAATCAGTCTGGAAGGCCGAGGAATTATTTTGAATGAGTCAGAGTAGCAACTGAATGTACTAATCAGCGTCGTCTTGATAGTCATACGGGCGTGGTTTAGGTTTGCCGGCAGCGAAAACAACCAGATGGTTCATCCAATCAACTGCCAAGTATTTTTTTGAAAGTTCCTGCCCTTTACTCTGACTCCCCAGATGGACTTGTGACTAACAATTAACCTGGCATGTCCGGTAAATAAAGCGAGGCCTGAGACGAATATACGTGGTTAAGTCCACTGATGACTTGCATTGTGTGCGTGGAGGGCCGCACATTCTGCTGTTAAGTTTGTTTTTTATAGATCACAACCTTTTGTGTGCAAAGTGGCGTACGCATATTTCTAGCCCCCTTTTGTGTGTAAGCAACGTTTTATAAATGAGGGCCCTGGTCTACTGGCACCATGCACACACAGCCGAGGACGCCAGGAACAGACAAATAGACACATGCAGCTCTTTTTAATGTTGCCTGCTCCACCTGACTGAGTCTGACTCAGCTGTCACTCACACTGAATTATAGCACTTACTATATCTAAATCCGACCCGAGATTCTGTTAGAGCAGATCGTTTAGGCGGTAGCTTTGTTGATTCAAAAAGAATACCAAAATGCTGACTTCAATTAAGCAACAAATGAATACAACCGGCCTTCACACTTACAAGCATGTTCATGACCCATAAATGATGCTCAACGCTGATTTTAGAAGTTTATGGGGTCTTCACAGTCAGTCGTGATAATCTCTTTCAACAAAGCCAAGATAGCCAATCTGTTACATAACTCACAAATGATGCTGTATTTAACACAGCTATTTGAGTTCTGTGGCGTAACTCAAACACGAGTTCCTATAATATCTGACTCACAAAGATTTACAATACACTGTCTGATTGGCTGCAGCCAAAGCATCTTCATATTTTATGGCGTCTCAGTTAAGGCAGAACTACCTCGGTAGATTTGTCTTGCAATAAGGACAAATAACCTCAGAACGGCATTTGCAATGTCCTGGAGGGGCAATCCTGCAGTAATAACAAAAATATGGTTCTGATTCATCTGAAATGCAATACTGATTATAAAAACATCACAAAGTACTTGCGGGACTACATTACTCCTGAGATGAACATCAGAATTTGTTGACAGTTTATTAACGTTAATTGACCTTTCCCAAGCACCGCCCCTTTCACCTGTCCTACCTAGTTACTGTAACTAGGTAGGACAAAACACCATAGAAAGCTATTGCAGAAAAACAGACAGTTGACGGAAGATTACGTCAGATTCAAAAAATGCTCAACTGTTATTGGACGACATGCAAAAAGGGGCGGGGCTTGGGATAGGTCAATTACGACGCTGTGACAATGCTGTAATTATACATTAGAGAGCAATGGGGAAATTAAACCCCCAACTCTTTTTGCTAGACCCTCAACATGAAGACTTCAGAACGTTTTGAATAATGTACTGTATATAGTACTTGCTGAGAACGTTCCCTTTTCCCTGGCTGCAGCACATTGTGTGATACATTACATCCACTCCTGGATTTCAATTAACAAATTAAGCATTTAAGTGAGTGATATTCTAATAAACCTTGCATTTTCCCATTCCTAGATATGGAGACACGTTAATTACATTTTGTAACATAGAAGGACGCAGAGAAACATCCTGTATAGAACCGCCATGCATGTGATAAGCATCACTTTTCTCTCTCTAGCTGTAGATTTCCCTCGAGTCTCGGCTCAAACCACGAAAGCTCTCTCTGTGCTGTCTACAAGGAAACTGTCGAACAAAAATGGAGTCTTGAACGAATGAAAGAAAGGAAGAAAAATACAGAGCAAACACCAGAGGAAGAAAATCAATGCTAAAACAGGGGGTTAGCGGAGCTATAAAAACGATTGAGAGACTACAAATGAAAAATGAAAGAACAAAAGTCTCAAGGGGGGACGGGGGTTGGGAATTGGGGGATAACAAACGAATGGAAAGAAAGTCAAGATTACTGTAGAGTAAAAGGACATTTTGGAGCTATAGCTGACAGCAAGCCTCTGGACACGTTTCATTTGAAATTATTTTGAGTTATAAAAGTTGGACTTATAAAAAGCATCCATTCATTTTACAAGCATCCAATGTGGTCACCGATGTTAAAATGATATGATACGTTGCTTTCTATATGTTATTTATTGCTAAGCTAATAAAAATGAGTCTTTGATAAATAAATCATTGAGATAGAGGATGAGACTGTAGAAAGCTGTAGGGTTTATACGTGGTAACTGTAAATACCCCTGCCCATTGTCTCCCAGTATACATCACAGTATGCGCCTCATCAAACCCAGAATACAGGCTCCACTGAGGCGGTCTGTGTGGTGGGAGTCAGCTCTGGGGGAGACCGAGCTCTCTCTAATGAACATGGGGAATGTCTCCCTTGTTTCTCAAACATTGCAACGAGCTGAGAGGTAGTGAGAGAGAGAGAGGGAGAGAGAGAGAGAGAGGGAGAGGGGGTGGGAAAGTTTTAACCAAGACTGTCAAAAAAATCTTTCAAACGAGGTTAATTGCTCGGGGAGAGCAAAGCGCACTCCGATCATTAGCAGATTGTGTTATTGTTTTCCCCCAGCAAATGCACCTGTTCACTGTTAGGAGTTAAAGAAGGAGCAGTTTATTTAGTATAGGATTACTTCGCATATACACTATATTATACTGCACACTATGCATCCATGCCTCAATTACCTCAGCCCGGGTTAGACCCACAGCCTCATAGTCCCATAGTCCAGTTGGCCCACTGATTAGGTCAACCTGAGCGCTGGTCTGGCCTGATCTACAACCCCCAGTGACACAGATGCATCAGGATACGGTGGCAGCTGCTGCTATGCTATAATTAGCTTAGCGAGCTAAAGCCTTTGTGTTATCGTACTGTATAGTAAAGCCTATTTCAAACAAACGGGGTGGCAGCGGGGATCGTAGCTATTGCTGAAGCGGTGTGCGCATGACAACACATATTTGCAGTATTGTTCTGTATGCGTGGGTGTTGTTTATGGGTGACAGTCTTTGTATGTACAGTACCTTAAATGTTGATTGCCTTTCCAAGACAAATAATCTTATAGTTCAGCCACATGTTTATGTAGGCTGCTGCACATGTATAGTTATGTTGGGGCATTACAGGTGTAAATTTGTCATAAAGGTACCTTTGGACCCTGTGTCCATTGGAATGGTCATGACATATTTTTGTCTCTAAACCAATAAATACTCTCTAATTGAATGATGTCAGCAATTCTGGTTACTGATTGGATCCTGATTATCCAATCAAAATCATGTTTTGACTTTGAGCACGTTGTGAGAGAGTGACAGACATCGGACAAGACGAGCATGGCAGTGAGACTGCAGAGAGGGACGAGTAAGTGCCTATTTTCTATCAAAAATATACATTTATGTTCATGCTGGCCAAACACATTTGCTGTCAGTATAATTTTAACTGTTACAAGTGATAATATTTGAAGTTATTTTAAACATTTATCATCATTTATTTATAATTTATAGGATTTTTTCAAAGTCCGATGTCCATTGCAATGGACATCAGGAGTTGGGCAGGTTTAGCTAACGCTCATATGGCAAGGTTAGGGTTAGGGTTAGGCCTACTGAAGTAAATATAGATTATATTTCTCCAGGTAATCTCATCTACAACCAAACATGTGTTGTGTTCATACTGTATGCATGGTCAGATTGTGTAATTTCTCTATCTTCTTGCAGGTTCTGGGTTTTCCTGGTGATGACCTCACTGCTGTTCCCTGCCCATGCTGTGAAACCCCAATCAAGTTCACGTGCATGTTCAGAACTGTACACAGGCTCATAACCATGCAAACATCCAGATGTTTAGGTCATACCTGATTGATTACTATGTGGAAAAATCCATTCTTATTTTGCTTATGTTTTTATGACATTTTACACCCATCTTGTCGGGGCGTCCATTGGAATGGACATTAAAAAATGCTATTAAAAACATGATTTACCAAAAATGTGTTTTTTCCACTTTGTTTTTATGTTGGAGAGGAGTCAGAATCAGGTAAAAAAATGTTTTTACCCAGCCAAAAAAAATGCGGGTCTGAAATGGTAAAAAAAAAAAAAAGTAAACATTATTAAAGCACTTTTCTTGATGTATGTTGGCGTAATTGCATCCTGAGCAGAGAATACTGTAATATCACACTCCTAATGTGTGTGTTGTGATCTGACCTATCCAGTTTTTTGTTTACATAGCCGGGCCGACCGCACATGCATGATGAGTGCATATGTGTGTGTGTGGGGGGCCCATAAAGCATTTATTTTGGTCTGAGATGCTGGTGCTCTTAATGTGACATCTAGTGTCATTAAGTCATATAGAACCACTTTAAGGGTTTAATGATTTGCAGCTTTTATGCGGTTTCATTGCCCATGTTCCCCGTATTAAATGTCTTAGATATCCGCATTGCCTGCATATGTTTTAGTCGTGATAGTTTACAATGCCTAGGCTTGTCAGCTCTGATATGAACCCTGCTTAATATTATTCTCTGTTCTGTAGTTTCTGTTCATTATCAGTTGTTTATTTCATGTGCGTATATGTGTGTTATTTTTATATTGCCTATTTTATTGTTCTTCAGATGTTATTCACTCTTACATCGTTTATTATTTTATTGTTCTTCAGATGTTATTCACTCTTACATCGTTTTATTATTTTATTGTTCTTCAGATGTTATTC
>JAODOY010012943.1:0-17159 GCA_025399855.1 Forbesichthys papilliferus | reverse complement strand
TTCTTCAGATGTTATTCACTCTTACATCGTTTTATTATTTTATTGTTCTTCAGATGTTATTCACTCTTACATCGTTTTATTATTTTATTGGGAATGTGAAAGCAGATGTACAAATAAAGAGTGTCAGTGTGGCGCCAGGCAGAGCCAGAGGTCAAAGGTCAGACAGACACTTTCTCTCTCACCAGGCCTGAGACTTCCTCCTGGGCACGCTCTGTCTGGTCCACTTGGAGTGCGGGGTCAGGTGGTAGATCAGCTGTCTGCAGATCTTGTTGGCGGACTTGAACGACTCCATCTCCTGCAATGGCACGTGTTGATGTGAACATACATGTGTTGTTATTGTTGTTGTTGTTGTTGTGAACATACACATGTTGTTATTGTTGTTGTTGTGAACATATACGTGTTGTTAGTGTTGTTGTTGTTGATGTGAACATACATGTGTTGTTATTGTTGTTGTTGTTTATGTGAACATACAGATGTTGTTGTTGATGTGAACATATACGTGTTGTTATTGTTGTTGATGTAAACATACAGATGTTGTTGTTGTTGTTGTTGATGTGAACATACATGTGTTGTTGTTGTTGTTGATGTGAACATACAGATGTTGTTGTTGTTGTTGTTGATGTGAACATACATGTGTTGTTATTGTTGTTGTTGTTGATGTGAACATACAGATGTTGTTGTTGTTGTTGTTGATGTGAACAAATACGTGTTGTTATTGTTGTTGTTGTGAACATGCATGTGTTGTTATTGTTGTTGTTGTGAACATACAGATGTTGTTGTTGTTGTGAACAAATATGTGTTGTTATTGTTGTGAACATGCATGTGTTGTTATTGTTGTTGTTGATGTGAACATAAACGTTGATATTGTTGTTAACATACACGTGCTGTTGTTGTTGTTGTGAACATATATGTGTTGTTATTATTGTGAACATACACGTGTTGTTATTGTTATTGTTGTTGTTGTGAACATACACATGTTATTGTTGATGTAAACATACACGTTATTGTTGTGAACATACATGTGTTGTTATTGTTGTTGTTGTTGATGATGATGTGAACATACACATGTTGTTATTGTTGTGAACATACATGTGTTGTTATTGTTGTTGTTAACATACACATGTTATTGTTGTTGCGAGCATATACAAACATGTTGTTGTTGTGAACATACACGTTATTGTTGTTGTTGTGAACATATATGTGTTGTTATTATTGTTGTTTTGGCCTGGCTGCCATGAATTGTCAACATGACCAGCGGCAACAATGGGCCTATGGAAAGCAGAAATTAGTTTATAATACACGCATCAGGGGTTCATTTCTTAATATTCTATACTACATGTGTGCCTATTAGTTAGTTGGCTGCTGTTTTTCATGCCTGCTGGCATGGTCTTTGACATGCATGTTGGTAGGGGTAAGTAAGTTCTGGGGTAGTAACATAAAGCCGCAGTGGTGGCCCGATCTTGCATGAGAGCAGTCCCGCAGTGAACTTGAAGTCGGGACCCCCGGTGTGGAAGGTAGGTATGGTCTAGTGGTCTGGGTGCTGGGCTCCCAGCCAGAAGGTTGTGGGTTCGACCTACCTGTAAGCATCCTTGAGCAAGATGCCCAATCCTCTCGGTGGTTGGTCGTGCCTTGCATGGCAGCAATCACCATCGGTGTATGAATGAGTGTGAGGCAATATTGTACAGCGCTTTAAGTGGCTGGAAGGTTAGAAAAGTGCTATATAAATGCAGTCCATAGGTGTTTGCGTAATAAAGTCCTAAAGTTGCATGCCTCCCGTCTGTTAAAAACAATGCAGTTGGTTTTTGCAAAGTGAATGTAGGCTATAGACTACGTGCTTATTTGCATATAGGCATATATTCGCATATAGGGCGGAAAAGTGCGATCCTGATCGCATGTGGTCAAGCGGAGATGCTCTTAAGTAGGTTTAAGCAGCCCACTTGTGATCAAATCACCCAAGATGGACGCTAATAACGCCATGTGTGAACAGGGCCACAGTCTGTGTTTATGGTTCAGGACTTAACAACTCAACTTTGACGAAAGGTGGAAACCTGAAGCTCCCAGTAATTTTACCCTTTGCTATCCTCAAACAAGGGGTCATGTACGGTGTACGCCAAAATGACTGCAAGTTGACAACACGTTGCTCGGCCCGGCTGAACTAAGCTTGCCAAATTTTTAACATTGCCACATGGCCTTCACCAAACGTTTCTGACCCTCTTGATGTAGGACCGTCGCTTTACAAGTGGACAATCTTGTTGTGTGATGCTTTGCGCGTGCTACTCTTAACAGGATCCAACAGCCATTCTTTCATGTCCATTAAGTACAGTACAGCTGCCTGAAGCATTTCCTGCACCAAGCTAACGCACGCTTTAGCTACACTGTCAGCTCTCTCTCGGTTAATTCTTCTACCCCTCCCCCCCCCTCTCTCTCTCTCTCCCTCCCTCTCTTTCTCTCCCTCTCTCTTCCTCAGACTTTAAAGGGATTGAGCTGAGCAGAGCAGGTCAAAGCTAATTAATGGTACGACACCGCAGCGAGACAGAGGCCAACATGGGGACGAATGAGAGGAGAGGAGAGGAGAGGAGGAGAGAAATACTGTAGATGGAGGGAATATGGAGGGCACATTTCCTCCGGGCGGCTAAGTGTCCCTACGCCCACCTGCTTTGTTGAGCCACACACAAACAAACGCCTCGCACTTCAAAAACACAAGCCGCCACACTGGGATGATTGTGGGAGCCAAATTACAGCCCATACGTTCCAGTGGGGGAGGAAATAGAGGAAGGAAAGCTCCCTGGTATGCAAATATATATTTATTTCTTCTTGTTGTTGTGAATGCATTTACATACTGTGTGTTGTAGCACGGTTTGAAAATAAAAGCAGTCACCGGAGTTTGAAAACGTGTTGAACTCCTTGTTATCATAATGGCTGTCCTTAAACCATCCAATTTAATCTGAGGAAACACCCGTTGTGTCTCCAGTCGTGACTGAGCTTTTAAGCTCTCTCTAAATCCTTGTCACGTTTAACACAAATTCCTGTCACAGGTTCGCAAACAGGCAGGCGAAACATTCCTTGTCACCACAGGGAATACTCACTTAATGTTGTCTCAAGCTAATACACCTGTAATGAAACTGTAATGTGATTTGAGACTTCATAAATAAACTTACTCTGACACACTGTCACTGGTGTTGAATGACAATGCTAACCAATGAAAATCTACCCCACTCTCTGATAGTGCTGACATGCTTAGGGGTATGTTATATAACAGGTTGTAGTCAATACAGTCAGATGTACAGCACGATTCGCTTATGTGACACCGTGCTAATGAACTGCATACATTTAACAATGAAATTATAGTACACGTTTGACCTCAAAGCACATGAGATCAAAGCCAGAGAAACAAACACAGATGTTTGTTTTGTGCGCACACAGATTATCGTAAGTGTGTATAAAAAGTATATTAGCTTCTAGCTAGGAGTCACTGACTCCACCTTTAAGAGAGTGAGTGCGTACCCGTTTAGGACAGTGCATGTCGCGTGCCAGGCTAAGCAGGAGCTCGTGGGAGATTGGGTCCACCAGGTTGAGAAACGCAGCGTTCTTGTAGAGAATGTCATGGAGGGAGCTTCCCTGCAGACCCAAGTCCTGTTGGTGAAGACGGCAAAATGTTACCTGGTATTACCTGAAAATTCAGCTATAATTTAGCACTTTTATGCAAAGCAACTTACATTTGTGTATACATTTGTGTACAAAACGGTATAAATGAGTGTATGAATTGTATAAATACTTGTGTAACGCGTAAAGTTATTGCATTGTATCTTGCTCAATGATGCTTTCAAACAAAGTATAAACCGTTTGTTCATACTATTAATCGTGGAGTGTATCTTTAAAAACAAAATCATCAGCATCTCAAGAAATGTTTATTGGTAACAGAATACAGATGTTGATTTAATCCTTTCATCATCCCGTTAATCTTGATATTTTATCACGTTGACTAACTCTTTAAACACTAACTATCCAATATCCAATTGACAATATATAGTTTATTATATATAAACGCATGAACAAAATAGATGATGATGATGATGTATAGAATCATGAAATTCCTTTACTCCTTTTTTTTCAATAACTTAATTGAATGTTTGAAAATATGAAAAATGTTCTACTGGAATTTAATTTCAAACAACCTACACAAGATTTCCATGATCATGCCCCACTGTGGCAATCTTCTTTGATGCATCTGTGAAACCAAGGAGCTTATTGGCTGAGTTCTAGATGCAATGTTGCCCAAAGAAGCTCCTGTCGTTTCCACACAATGCAAGCCAAGGAAATGCTTTGTGATTCCAGTTAATCACGCTCCGCCCCGCTGTTGCTCGCCACCAGCTACAGGAGTGTTAATAACCAGGAAGCAAGCAGGGAAGCACTTCCCTGTAACTTTGCGGCGTTTGCACCGGCCGCAGCTATTCACCGCGTGACAAAATGAATGCATTGAGTCGAGTAGCGCTCAAGGGCTGTGGCGTCGCCGTCAGTCAGCGGCGGAGATTTAACGCCGTTAGACATGTAAAATAACGTGGCGAGAGCTTGGGTGAGAGCAACCACACGCGTGTGCGTGCACGCCAACACATATGAGCACAAACGCATGTCCGGGCACAAGTGACCACATTCACGCACACACACATATTCCACTAATAGTGTCTTGAATATGAAAATATTCCAAAAGTCAATAGTAGATTTTTCACATTGCACCAAATTCCAAATTCCTTGACACATTTAGCATTTGCTCAAAATGTGAAATCTGATGGTATTGTATACTGTTTGTGGTAAATTGATTTTTGTCTGTTTCAAAACATAAACAGTGAGCTGGGGGCACAATCGAGTCTCCTGTACGCGTCATTGTACCATCCTATTCCTGTGCACACTAACATTCACATGCTATACGAGACAGAGTCATCCTGGAGCAAGCTTGTTTATACGTACACTATTTGAATTTGGTCAAAACCTCTCCCTTCAAAGCCATAAGGTGCCCCACACATTGGAAATGCATTGCTGAGGCTGGGATAGTGTTGGGTGGTGCAGTGTGCACCGCTTTGTTTATGTTCCCATTTACAGAGCCAGGGCTGTGTAGAAACACCAGATTATTGTTCTCAGCAAACACAGAGAACTGACAGCTAGCGGATAGATTGGAGATATTTGCTTCATTTCACAAAAAGTGTATTTGCTTACAATCGCTGGCTACATCTTTAACTGGATGCTTCTGTACCTCCAGATGGGAATTCGGTCTTTCCCGTTGGACTGTAGGACCATTAGCACCCTTTGTTGATGTCTGAAGACAGATATTAGCAACATTAGAGAGGAAACACTGGAAGCTCTGCTGCAGGAAGCTGAGAAGACGCAGAGGCTTATGAAGAGACATCTGGAGCGTCTCTGTAAGAGATGCGGTACTCCCTGTGACAGCACGGGTAGAGCCCGAGCACAAAAGGAAAACTCCCATCAGCATTTCTCTTCATTCCGACATTCCGCTTGATTTATTACAGCGAGGCTCTGCGGGATTCCCTGATCCAGGGCTTTCCTCTAGCGCAGCCCTCCATCCACGGATCTACACTACATTCTTGCTGCATTTCGCTGAAGACACCATAAAAACTTCACTTAAGTCATTTTTTTCTGAACAGTTACTGAATCTGACATAAATAAAGTAATTCAGTATAATGCGACTTATGGTCTTGATTTGATTGCTAGCTTGCAATACATTTCCAGTGCTACTGCGCCCTACCACACAGTGCATGTCTGAAAACACAGTTTGATTCACATCTAGCTGTAGTCAGGCTAACCTCCTGCATTTAAGACGCTGTCGTATTGTTTCTCCATGGCTGTGAACAGCCAGCCAGCACAAAGACCAGAGATGTGCGAAACTCCCATTGAATCTGGTATCTGTAATTGGATGAACACTGTGGTTTTGTTTGAACTGGTCAGGAGCAAATTGCACTACGTCTTATTAGCCAGCATGACTGTATACAGAGGGAGACGTCTGGCAACTAATGAGATTTGTGTCAAGCGGTCTGATCGATGGCTGGAAAACAATGGAAAATGAGGCGGACGTCAATGAGAGGGAAGGAAGAACTTCCCAATTGTCTTGTCGATGGCACCAGTCTCATAACATCTCTCCAGTCAGCCTGTACCCTCTCTCCATGATTTAGATCACACCACGGAAGCATTCCGCAAACCTCCACGTTGAATCTGCGACACGAGTCACAGAGTCAGTCAATGAGGCGAGGCTTCTGAATACTCCTGCATTTGTACAGTACAGAAGCTCATCTGTAGCTGTTTCAGAACACAGTATGATGTCTCTCCATGGTCTTCTGTTGTCTTGTCAGGTAACTCCTATAGTATATACATTTTAGTCTAGACATTAGTCTAGACCTATTGTCTACAGAATAAAGTAATGTCAACTGTGTGAGTGTCACTTTGTTTATCAAATTGTTTGTGTTTCCTAAAAGCCACATTGACAGAAAGACCACCCTTTACGCTGAGTATTTAAGTTCTAAACATACAAATGTAATTTTAAATGTGATACATGTCCATTTCATTATTCAAATGAGTCTGTAAAGTGTTATGATGTAGAAAAGACTCAACGGGAAGTAACCTTAATTCATAAATGGATAATTGTACCTTTCAGGGGACACTTAAAGTGCATTTCTGCCTCAGTGAACATTGTACACTCAGCGTGAATGTTGTATCTTAATGGATATGAGTGTCTGCTTATTCTTTGTTTACTAATGAATATCAATAAGATCTCAATGTAATTAATTTAATGGCCCAGAAGGAAGACCTCAGATATGCTACAGCCACAAAAGGGCCGTGGTTGTATTGCTTACTCAATGTAATGACTTCCTCTGTGTGAGAGATGCAATACTCACCATCTCAAGGTGATTAGATTCAGAACCAGGCCTTCCCCAGAGAGAAACAAAAGCTTCTTTGCTGATCTCCACCATACACCACAGACTGTATATATAAATGGACAAATCCTCTGTGACATCACCCATAAACTGTATATATAAACGGACAAACCCTCTATGACGTCACCATAGACTGTATATATAAACGGACAAACCCTCTATGACATCACCATAGACTGTATATATAAATGGACAAACAATGAACAATCAGATATGGACAATCAGATATTCCCTACAGTTAGAGTGTTTAAACATTACGACATAATTTAACAATAAAAACTCTATGACATACTGTATGACATATGCCAAAGATGCCATTTTTTGATTCAACGTAGTAGACCTACTGTAAATGCATGGTTTAAATGGATAGTCAGCTATGACGTGGTCATAGTCAGCTATTGCAAGCTGATTGTAAGCACATTTAGTTGAATTCAACAAATATCTCCTCGCATTTTGTTATCTTACGTTCAATGGGTGTGTTCAAAAATGTATCAGGTACTTCTACACAGCTCTGGCTCCATAAATAGGAACAACGCTCAACAACTCCGCTCAACAGCTAAACAATGCTTCACATTGCGTTTTGTTGTGTGGGGCAACACCGCGGAGAGATATTGTTTTGATTTTAGCTCGAATTTAGCAAGCGCTCTCAAAAATTTAAGAAAAGTGCAGAATAGACATGTTCTTTATCATTAAGCATTTGGGCTGCTGTGCATGTGTCTTTGCTGAGACATATAATATTATTTTATTATTCGGCGCTCTCTCACACGCAGCACACATCTGCATTATCTTCTCTGTACTTTAGAACAACAGGGGGAGCTTTCCTATCAGATATTCTTCATCTACAGGAAATTTATTGTTCACATCAACCATATGAAATCTTAAAAACAGATATCCTATATGCCTATGACTATATAGTTTGACAGAAAAGTCTTCCAAAATAAATGATAACAGCAGGCAATGTCTTGTATGTTTAATGGCAATACAAGATGAATATCTGATCTTTATTAGGTTTATTAGGAGAAATATGGATGACAAATGTGTCAGCCATGTTTAGGCATGCTGTGTATAAATTGTCTTTTTAAATCGCTACGCCATATTAAAAACAGCTTTATAACAGAATAGGCCAAAAGCTTTTAAATGAGGCTGCATTGAACTGGCACTGAAAATGTGAATAGTGGTTCTACCATAACCTTATGAAAACAAACATGCTTGAATCTATTCACATCGAATAGGTCCATACACCTAGGTGGCTTTATATCTCCATTTGTTTTGAAATCATCATTAAAAAAAAATTTGAAAAAAGGAAAATAAAATATAGGCTTTATGGAAATAAACCGCGTTTTGGAAATTGAAAAGTTACTGTTCTACAGTGTATAGAGACTACTAGGCGTACTAAGAGAATGTTAATGCTTTGGTTCCCAAATTACTTGATGCTGCAAACTGTATTGCGACTAAAATTAGGCTATACTTTGTTTCAACACGCCCATATCCGTGGACACATTGATTAGTATCATGTAATGGTCCTTGAAGTCGACAAGCAAACGAGCCAAACGTCTGTTAAAAAGCTGTAACTGTGTGTTAGAGCAAAACCACACTTATTGGATACTAACACGTCGTCGGTGTTTACCTTCCTCAGTAATTTGAGGACTTCGGCAGCCTGCTCGACCTTCTGCTCTCGGAGAAGTCTCTGGATGTCCCGGATCCACGCCACCCGGCGCATGTATGGGCTGTGGTTGTTTTTCCGCAGGATTCCAGGGAGTTTGTCCGACCGGAGCACCAGCGATGTCAACAAGAAGTCCCCGCCACCCCTCGCTTCACTTCTTTCTGCGTCTCCGCAGCTGGTGTCCCTTTGGCGTGCCTTCTTTGACAATTTGCTTTCGACGTCGAGGCTCCTCTGTCTGCTGAGGCGGGAACCCATCACTTCAGAGCGGATCTTAGCCCAAAAATGGTTTTGCGATGCGTCGCCATAACACCAGCACACTTCTAAATAGTTTTTTTTTAGCGGCGTGTCGCTTCGTGCCCTTCCGTTGACACAGACAAACCTCCGTGATCGCCGCCGCTAACTTGCGGCTGTTAACTCAAAGTGTGCGACTGTCTCGCCTGGGTGTATAGCAGTTGCATCCATCAATGCTATGACTGCGCGCAAACACGCACACACACACCCGCACGCACGTACGCACGTACACACACACGCACGCACGCACGTACACACGCACACACAAAGACAGTGTGTCACAGTAGTCATGCAGCCTGGCTTTACTTTGGACTGGTGCGCCCCACAGCCAATCAGATTGCGAGCTGCGGTAGACTCATGCAGAGATGTTACAGGTCTGACAGCTGTTTTCTGTGCATTTGGGGGTATAACATTTTGCTTGCTTGCTTGCTTGAACATTTACAAAGCAAGGAAATTACATGTGCACTCCATTGCATTTGCAACATTGCCATTTTCGTAAATGTAAAGGAGATATATATGATCCCCAATGCCACTAGAGGTCACTCTACTAGAGGATCAGAATCTCAGACCAAAACAAATGGTTTATGGGTCACACACACACACACACACACACGTTGTGAGCCAGCACCTTCTAAAATGCCACTGAGGCTGAAAGTTATGTGCTACAAAGTTAGGAAAATAATTCTAACGTCAAATTCAGACATCCCAACCTGCTGGAACTCATCTCCGGGAGTCATGTTTGCGACCGTCCTCACCTTCCCCCCTAGACCACATCTTCCTGCAGCCAATATAGCACCCCCACAAGCCCCACCCTTTCTCTCTCTCTCTGTCTCTCGCTCGATTTTCCGTGAGATATTGCTTTTCCGGGAGATTGTATACTATTTGGGTGCCAGGGAGTCGCTATTAAAATGTGGGAGACTCCCGGAACTTTCTGGGGAGTTGAGATGTCTGCAAATTGTTAATTTTAACACTGCAAATAATTACAATAGCCTACTAATCATATATTGTAATTTAATATAATATGGTGTTTACATATGTAATTATTACGGAATAGATGTTTAACATGCACAAATTATGTAGCTATGCAACTTTGTCCAACTTTGTCAGAGTTACGTAGTTGGTCGTTATGCATTTCAATCAAAATACCTCTCCTGTCATGTAGGCATGTATTGACGCAGTTAGCCAGCGCTGTGCTCCAGACATTACGAAAATAAAGGCAATATGCAGTTAGTGTATAATGGATGGCAATCGCTGATATTGTGATCCTTAGATAAAAAGTTCAGCCGACGTCCACCCGGACGACTAAGAGGATTTCCAGACTGATTCTCTCAGCGAAATGAAATGGTAGGTTGCGAGATCAGGATGGTCTCATGTGGCTGACCTACCGCATCTTAACGATGCACTAATGTTATTGTTTTTTAAGTTGCTATTGATGCCTACACAGAAAACAGTATGAGCATTACATGTAACATTCTTAAATCATGTTTTTTAAATTGCATTATCAGTTTGTGTTGGGTTTGGGATGTACGGCCATTAGTGGTATCGTATAGTGTACTGTCTGTACAATTGAGTGATGACGTTCACGTGGAATCACTTTTAGTTGTGCTTTTCACATTTTGTCCAGTTCAAGTCCAGTCCAGGTTTGCAAAACCACAATAACATCAAAAAAAAAAAGTATAATAATTTTAAAAAGTTTACCTATATATAAAACCACAATCTTATTGGTGTCATGACTGGTCCATGTGTCTCTGCCTGCACTTCCCCTCCTAACCTGTGGATGTCCTCAATGTCCCCCCAACTCCATAAGTCTTAGCCTCACCTGTCCCCAGTAATCATACCTTTATGTGTTTCATACCTTGTTCTCTGTCTTCCCAGGGCTGGAGCATTTGTGTATTTTCCTTTGTCTATCAGTATCTGTATATTTGTGTTTTGCAAGCCCGGTCATCAATAAACCATCATATCAACAATATTCCCGCACTTATTGTCCTTATTTCTACCTCCAGACACGACAGTTGGCTTATATCAACCAGCTACATTATGCTAAACTCATCTATATTCATAAGCAATTACATTGTAGTTTTGTTTTTGTACCACAACCTGAGGAGTGCTAGTAAGTAATTAAGTAAATAAGTAAGTAAGTAAGTAAGTAAGTACATTTTATTTATATAGCACATTTACACAGACAAGAAGTCACAGTGCTTAACAGTCAAACCAATCAAATGACCAAAAACACATGCTAGGGCTGTGACGTGTACACACATGCAGTTTTAAATCACGAGACATGTCCTAGTCATGATGATGACGTGATCTTAACAGCCAGGTTGTTGGTTGGTTGCCTGGTTAATCTTTATCCTGATGATATTCATACAGCAACAGCCAGAGCGGTTAGAACAATTCTCCTGTTCCACCCAATGTTTCCCTCAGGGACACCATATTGACGCTTGGTGACCAATTGAAGTTTGAATACAGATGACTACTACTGTATTAATTCAACCCCGCCCCACCCCATCTTATCATTACGGGGAATGTCCTGCAGTGTTCTACACACATCTGCCCGGTTTGCATATATTTCGTGCCTCTGGGTGTTTTATGAAGGTGTGGGTTAAAGTTTATTGACACTGTGTCGTCCACAACCTGCTAATGCTGGCCAGAGCACAGTGACAGGTCGACTGAGACAAGCGGAGGTAAGCTAGTTTAAAGTAGTTTTTGCTCTATTCAAAAGACTTTATGTTAAAGTACTTATTCCGTACGTAGCCCAAGGAGGATAAGTATGAATTATTTGTTTATCTGTTTCATTGTGATTAATGCTTTAACATGGATTGATATTTTCTGTGTATAAATTAGGGTCATTGGGATATAGGTTCAATATCCCAATGACCCTAATTCATACACAGAAAATATAAATGTGTGTGTCTCACGAAAAGGGGATTTGTCCTGATTACACAACACATTTTAGTGACAATTGGACAAATGCCTATATTATTGCCTAATTTAGACTTTTACTATTATTTTGTAAATAACAATCTAGTTATACAGGTTTTTGTATACAGTAGATTACCTCTTTAATATGTATAGTTCTAAAACAGGCTTTTGTTTACAGTAGATTACCGCTTTAATGTGTATAGTTCTAAAACAGGCTTTTGTTTACAGTAGATTACCGCTTTAATGTGTATAGTTCGGACAAAAATGTGCTTGAGTGTGATAGTAGTAACAGTGAGCTGGAGAGGTCCAAATCCCCTGGCAATGCCAGACTCAGGCAGGCTTATGCGTGGGTGAAGTCCTTGCTTGCCCCTGCGTTGGCATCCAAATGAAGTGAGAGAACAGGGTTTGAAGTGAATACACCAAAGCATCACGCGAGCCAGGTGGCAAAGCCTTTATCACAGTGCTTCACAATGATTGTATTCATCTCTGCATATGGATTTGATCAAGCCACTTTGATTCATTTTGCCATCAGACAATTCTATTCTCTATCACAATGTGTTCCAGTAAGTCAACATTCTAACATTAATTATAGCTAAATGTTCTAAATGCTATGGACAAGCTACAGAGCATTTTTATATTGAGCTATTTTGACTTGAAGAATCTGTTATTTTGCACACATTTTTAACGATTTTCACTGTATATTAAAATGGAGCTTGTATATGTAGTGTATATCTATTATTATAGCCTTGACATCCATGTCTACGTATATATTTGCCACTATGTTTAACTCCACTGTTAATCCCATCTGCGATTTCCATAAGAATACATCAACGTTAGCCGGATGTAAATCCCAAAACAATTTCAGCAATTTAATAGCTCAAACTTATTCTGACAGTGCTTCTGTCATAAAGTGCGTCATAAAGTAAACATTTAACATGGTCAGGGTTTTATGGTTAATGGTTGCACAACAGTTTAGTAGTCACTGTGAGGATCCTGCACTGCTGAAGGATTAGTGGTGGCTAGGGGGCGTGTCTACACCTGCTGACATAGGCATGCCAAGGCGGAGACTTGTGCCACTTTCCTCTACCACCAAACACACCTGACACCATCACTAATTATCCACCATAAATAACACCCAGCCCAACAGTTAGTCACTGTTGGATCGTTCCAGTAGCTACCTGCTATACTGTCCTGACTTTACCTGACTACCTACCTACCTGCCTGCCTGCCTGACTACCTGCCGGTCTACCTGCCTACCTGCCTGCCTGCCTAAGTACCTGTCTGCCTACCTGCCTGCCTAAGTACCTGCCTATCCCTCTGCCTGTCTACCTACCTGCTATTTTCCTGTTGTAAAAATAAAGCATTGACATAAAATCCTATTGTCTAAAGCCTGTACCTCTGGGGGTTTACACTCACCTGTGCACAGCGTAACAGTCACTATATTATGTAAAGACTATTTTATGTTGGAGGAAAAGGTTAAGGGGGTTTGTGATATTGGAGACTATAATGTGACTTTACTTGAGGTGTGTGTGTGTGGGGCTTCCAAGTCAGAATTTGTTCTGCTAAAATTATTATCAATGTAGTTTGATACAGTCCCTACTTGGCTGGTATAGAACGACATACGTCCTCTCTCAGTGCGATATGACGCAGGTCCCCCTTTAAACTGTACAGAACGATGTACAAATTCCAGTATGCAGCACAGCAAATCATTAATGTAAATTACTTACCTAATATCGTCTGAATATTATATAGTAAAAGAAATATTATATTTGAATCTAGTTTATATATTATATGGACATCATGTAATGAACAGAAGGCCATTGCAGAGAACTAACATAATATAATTTGTGGTTTTGCACGTGTAGTCCTACCAAAATTGGTAGTCCCCTTTTTGATAAGTAGACAACATTTAGGTTTTTAATGTCCACTCTTGGCATTTTTTTAAAAAACATATTAAAAAAATGATTTCAATAGATGTAATGAAAAAGGAATTTAAAACAATTTTCTATATCCTCTTTTTTTTTTTTTACAGAAGTGTTTAGAAACTGTAGTTCCCTTTTGGCAGATATAGAAGGATAGTCCCCTTTTAGTAAAGTGTGTGTACTTCAGTTAGACACATAAAAACATCATGGGATTTACCGTGTGCAAACACACGAGATACTGTAAGTGATGCCTTCTCCATCTGTGTTATCGCTCTCTTCCAGGGAACATGGTGCACAAAACAGTGCTTGTGGCGCTACTGCTGCTGTTGGTGGCTGCCGTGGCCACGTTCCTGGGGGTGTTCTTTGGTGTGGGGCCCCGGAAACCCCCGGCCGAGCACTCCTACGCCCGGGCCGCCGTTGCAGCCGATGCAGGACGCTGCTCGGAGATCGGCAGGTCAGCCTGACACGAATCTCACTATGCCATGATCCCACCCTACTCTGCATCTGATTGGCTTGAAGATTAGTGGTTAAGTTTAGGGGTTAGTTTACCCTCTGGCTAAGATTAGTGGTTAAGTTTAGGGGTTAGTTTACCCTCTGGCTAAGATTAGTGGTTAACTTTAGGGGCTAGTTTACCCTCTGGCTAAGATTAGTGGTTAAGTTTAGGGGTTAGTTTACCCTCTGGCTTAGATTAGTGGTTAAGTTTAGGGGTTAGTTTACCCTCTGGCTAAGATTAGTGGTTAACTTTAGGGGCTAGTTTACCCTCTGGCTAAGATTAGTGGTTAAATTTAGGGGTTAGTTTACCCTCTGGCTGAGATTAGTGGCTAACTTTAAGGGTTAGTTTACTCTCTGGTTAAGATTAGTGTTAATTAAGGGGTTAGTTTGCACGTACACAGAACTTGTGTACAGCTTGAAGACAGCTTGAGGAGATGTGTGTTATCTTACAATCATTAACTACCTATAAGTTAGGGTTACTAACCCACAATTTTACTAGAAACAGTAATGCACACCATGAGATGAGAACACAGTACATTCATATTGCACCTGTTGGGTTACAACCACAAAGCCCTATTACTGTCAAGTATACTGTGTATAATGATCATTGGACATATCTGACCGATGGAATGCGTCAGTCATCAAGTGAAGTAAACCATTACAGTAAAAGGTATGCAGTGCCAAAAGGTTTTCCTAAAAATAATTAAGAAGGCCCGTGTGCGCGCGCACACACAAACACGTATGTATGGATGGTTATAAAGCCCAGAAATAAAAGCAATGCCTCCCCTCTCTAGCCAGAACCACCAGATGGTTAGTTACCTAGAGCCATCTGTGAAGGCGGCCATGGAAACTGAATGTGAAAGGCAGGCACCTGTCAGGTCATTTGATGAGTCATCCGTCTGTCTATAACGGGCTAACATCACACCTTAACCACGCCCCATTAGTTCTTCACCGGACTGATTGGCCCGAGCCACTGGTGGTTTTGCAGCAAGCACGTAACGCATAAGCGCAGTATTGTGATACTATGAAGCTGCCCCGCCAAGGTAACCTTCTGTCTCACTGTGTGTGTGTGTGATAACCACAGGGACACACTGAAAAAAGGGGGCTCAGCAGTGGATGCGTCCATCGCTGCCTTGCTGTGTGTCGGGCTGGTGAACGCTCACAGCATGGGCATCGGAGGAGGGCTGTTCCTCACCAT
This sequence comes from Forbesichthys papilliferus, assembly GCA_025399855.1. Taxonomy (NCBI): domain Eukaryota; kingdom Metazoa; phylum Chordata; class Actinopteri; order Percopsiformes; family Amblyopsidae; genus Forbesichthys; species Forbesichthys papilliferus. The sequence continues at coordinate 1,730 of JAODOY010012943.1, read as the reverse complement.
CTACAACGCCACAACCGGTACACAGCCACTCCACTGACACAGAGCCATGGCTGGGTGTGTGCAGAGCAGGGCTAACCTGACATGCCACATGGTTTGGTACACATGGATAGAAGTCCATCTGGGGAGCCTTCACTCTTACAGTACATTTACGGCATTTGCCGACGCTTTTATCTAAAGCGACTTACATGTAGTACATTGTACTAGAATACTAAAGTGCTTATTACACAAGTATTTTTTAGTAGAGAAAAAAAGTAAAAAATACAAGAATATTTGGGGACAAACTTGGAAGTTGTTTGGATGAACCATCTGTCCGTCATTGTTTTCAAGTAGCGTTTGCTGTCGTCATACCTAAACCGCGCCCATGAGTACGACACTGGATTGAATTGTGCGGGAAACGATCGCCGTCATTTAAATTTTCATCAAACTGAAATTTCGTTGCAATGGCACATTAATTGGGTTTTTTGAGCTGTAAACTAAAAAATAGGACCGCACTGTAATGACACACATAAATGCTGGTGTCAATATTGACAAAAATAGTTTTTATAGAAATATGGATTTTATAGTCTGAAAATGTCTCTACGCATCATCTGTTACATATCGCGTTGGGACTTTGCTGGTACACTTGTTCCACTTGTGTGTCATCAGAATCAATTATGTTCACTTATCAAAAATGTTAATTGGGGTCCCGTCCCCTCCCCCAGCTCCATGACAACGTTTTTGCATTTTATAAAGTTGTACAGTGGGAGTCAGGCTCAGAGCTGGGGTGCACTTTAATGACATGTAATATTGTTAAAGTGAGCTGCTTGCATAGGTCCTCATAAACAACATCCATGGTCACAAGAATGAAAGATTTGGCACACACACATGGCAACACTAGAGTAACATTTTGTAGATGCCGTTTCAAAGAACAATTTGTTACAGATAATGTAATCCAAAAGTTACAGTACTTAGATTACACTACTGAGTTTACAGTTGGTAGAATTACAGATCATAATTTAAATTTGGTAACTAGTAACTGTAATGGATTACTTTTCAAACGTAACATATACTGTAGTCCATGGCAACGCTAATGTATAGTGGCACAAAGCCATGAGAATGTGTTAAAGAGAAGCATTTTGGTTGGCCATAATTGTGCCATGGCAAGCATAATCACGGCGTGTTTGGTTCTCAGGTACCGTGGAGACCATCGACGCGAGAGAGACTGCCCCGGCCAACGCCACAGAAGACATGTTTGGAAACAGCACAGATCTGTCTCAAAAGGGTATAACGTTAATGCTCAACCAACTTGAACGCACACGGAAATGATCTGAGGAATGTTCCAAGTCATAAAACAAACAGACCTTGTGATAAGAACACACGGAACACTGTTCAGTCCTTTGTAAAATGATTAAGGGCTACAGTATATGAATAAAATGTACTTGGCATTATCTCATGCCAAATTTATACTGTACATAACTACTCATATAGTGTAACATGATACTTTTTGGAAATGACTGAGAAAACCTAATATATTATTGTGTTGTGTAATATAGTAATACATCTGATTTTACTATTATATTACTGGGTAATTAAATTATTTAATAATATTAGTTAATAACACCAAATATATGCTTGGGGGGGGGGTGTAGTTATTGCATCTTAAATTTCTTGTTATTGTTACGCTGTGTGGTGGTGGAGGCGAGTGCAAACGAACGAAAAACACAACGTTGAAAAGAAAACAGCCACGAGCC
>JAODOY010012934.1:1349-24281 GCA_025399855.1 Forbesichthys papilliferus | reverse complement strand
AGCGTTTGCTTCTCGTTAAACCAGACAAACTTATACAGTATACCACAGTGGCTGTATAGCGTTTGCTTCTCGTTAAACCAGACAAACTTATACAGTATACCACAGTGGCTGTATAGCGTTTGCTTCTCGTTAAAGGTCAATATTCCACTGTCCATTGGTGGTAACAAGGCATAGGTCATAATGCATTTTATAGCAAATAGAAGGAATTAGCTCTGAGGCCGTCCAAATAGGACCATGTCTATATGTGTGAGCAACTGCGGCATGCTAGCACATGCACTGTCTATAGCAGCCCTTTGCTAGGCCGTTATTTGTCACAGGCCCTTAATTCACAGTTAGCCACTGGCAATAAGTGCGTTTCAATTAGGCTAGCAAATGGAAACACAAATCAGAAGGGAAAGGTTCTGATTAGCTACGATAAAAATAAAATGAACAGGTCGCAGACCAAAAATAGAGGAAAATAAAATGTTTTTTTCTTTATCTGTTCATGCCATTCAGCTAAGACAAATATACTGTAGCAATTATGCAAAGATATATTACTTTTTGGATGGACCTATATAGCCTAACAATATTTATAGCATGGCACACACTCACGCACACATGCACACACACCACACACACTGTATAAGCACTTACATACAGAAACATTAATATAAAATTAAAATAAACAATATCTATCACCTCACCAACAACCTACGCTGATGTACAAATCACTTTGTAGCACACATATTCTTACCCTGATGAAATATCCAAAAAGTTAAGCATTGCATTTATAAATTAGATCCAATGAGCAGTTATTTATATTATGCACTTATATTATATGTTAAGACTATTAACCACAGCAAGGGGCTCAAAAATGGGCAAAGGTTCAGAAAAATACCCACCAACAGCACAATTTGCCAGGCTGACAAAATATACAAAACACCAGATAAAATATCCATTTACAGTCGTCACGATCACAATTAATCCATGTCTTGTGGTGAAAATTGAATGTTTTAGAGTCTGGATGTAGTTCAAGCTCCACACAGCAGGTGGTGCTGAAGCATTGACTTCACTGGTCTTTCTCATGCATTTGTTGCTGCATCTTGGTCAACATCTCTTGCATTCTCTTCAGCTGTAAAATAGATGTCAGATTGATGTTAAATATCGGGCATGTTATTTTGCGTCTGTCCAGCATTTACACCATATGACCCATCTCCTTCAACTGAAATGTAAATGGATTCATTTTACATTGGAAGTATTCAATTGTCAAGTACATTCCAAAAATGACAATTTGTTTAATTAGTGTGTGTGTGTGTGTTTTAAATGACGATGAATAGAACAATAGGATAGAAACACTGATTGGTTACAACCCTAAAATAATGTCACACCCGGGGGCCAAATCTGACTTGCTTTACACAATGACATTACATGTTATGCCAGGGACCCTTTAGGCGCATTGTGAGAGGCCTCTTGTGAAACTCCACCATGGCAAAGCAAACCTCCACATGTTGGAACAGCTATTCCATTCCAACTCTGTGCTTCATTCATACCTCCTCGTCTTTCATTTTGATGAGCTTCTCTGTTTCGGCATCAGGCGTGGGCAGCGGTAAGATGGGAATGGGGCTCTCCATGCGGTTGTCCTGAGATAGTTTACTGGAGAGATGACAGTACAGTGCAGCAGACATTTTTGGCCTTGCCATTATATTGACAGATTGTGGCTTTAATCGTTTTAATAGTTGTTTTCCTAAAGGCCCATCTGACCCTTGAAAATACAAGTTGATTCGCTACTCTTGGGACATTCTGTAATTACGAAACTGAAAAGTTTTCTGAGGTCCAAAACATGATGTAACAAACACGCGTCCCTCTTGTGAAAGTGGAAGTATACTGTAATGCACGTACAAACTAACAAAGCAGAGGAGCCACTGCATGATGCGAAATAACAATATTATCAATGTTGTTATTATAATAATCATTTCTATTATTATAGAGAACAATAGACAATAGTCGTTTGGGAAATGTTGCTTGCAAAATCACAAAACTACAACAAAATTATTCTGATGCATATAATCTAACTTTATACCCCTAATCGTAATGCATTTTCTAAGTATATCTTTTATTTACACACACATGCACGTACACGCTCATGCACACACACGCACGCACGCACACACACGCACGCACACACACACACACGCACAAACACACACGCACGAACACACGCACCTGGTCATCTCCTGTATGCACTGGGCCCTGTAATTCTCATAGTGCACGTCGCAGGTCACGTCCTTCAGGTCGTGCATGTGCGAGCGGATCAGCATGTTCCTCAGCTTGACAAAGTCACAGTGTGACTGGTTCTCCACTGAGCAGGAAAGGCGTATGTCAGCACGCACCGGGGGGGCTGTGTTTTTCTCAAGGGCGCTTTCACACCTATGCTTTGTTTGTGTTGCCATGGGTCCGGGTTTGAATCGATATCGGAGAATTGTGCATCCCCGGGTTTGTTTTGAGAGGAACAGAACCCTTAACCAGGGCCGGTAAACAATAGCTTTGTAAACATGATTTGGGTTGTCGTAGTATAGAGTTTAGATGTTTGCCATATTTTGAGAGACTCAGCTACTTTCTGGATGTGGGTTCGTGAGCTAATATCGACAATTGTTCCTGTAGCCATTCTTTGAGTTGTAGCGAGTTGTCCCGCTTGACTGGGCCAACTGCGTTCTCACTGCAAACTAACCGCTCTAGAGTTTGTTTGGAAACGCACCGAGAACCCAAACAGTCTCGGTCCGCTCAAAACGAGCCAGGTGTGTGAAAGCGCCCCAATACTTAATATTAGCGCTTGAGTGAACGCGTCAAGACACAGAGCTCTTGAACGCACCTTCCACGATGCCCCAGGGATACAGCCTTCCTCTCACCCTCTGCCCTCGAGCCTCAACCACTGTGTTGCTGCCGATCACCGCAAACGGGGTGCACTCCTGCACAGAAGCACACGGGGGAAGAGGAGGGGGGGGGGGGGGTGGCGTTGATTCTCAGTCTCGCTTTGCTCTTCCACACGGTGCATCTAATATACAGCGGGTAGCTATAGTGGTGCATTTGGGGAGATAGGCGTCTAGCACAAGAGCACGCTGGTAGCCTGCCGTGCTTTGGGGTTCTTGTCATCTCACCTTCAGCTCTTTGTCAAGCTGTTTGAATTCTTCGTCCTCGTCGGAGTCACACTCTGGGAATTGGTACACCTTGATGCCAAACTTCTCTATCTCCTCCCGTATCTGAACACACACACACACACACACACACACACACACACGCACCCAAGCAAGCAATTAATGTATTGCATACACTAAAGTGAACAGTATGCCTAATTGTACTTCAGCATGCCATTAGTGGCCTCACCCTGTCTTTAAGCTTCTTGATCTCATTCGGTGTGAGGCAGTCCGCTTTAGCGATGAGGGGAACCACATTCACCTTTTCATGTAAGGCCTTCATGAACTCCACGTCCACCGGCCGCAGGCTGCAGAGGCGGGAATGGAAAAACCAGAATGGTTTCAGATGTAATGCTTTATTCAGAAATGCTACACATCCAATGTGGGAAAAGATCCATCCATCCTTTATCTTGACCGCTTCTCCATTAGCGTCGCGGTGTGGGTTAGGATGATGTGCAAAAATAATCATAATATTTACACGTTTTTTGGGCCAAGGACCCCTTGGCTGATAGAAACACGGCACAGGGACCTCCTATCACACGCTATAAAATATATATATAACATAAATACAAAAAACGTTTCCTGTAAAATGGTGTTTGCCCCACCCGGGGGGCGTTCTGAGGTGACAATGGTGCTTGCTTGGTGTAGTGTTGGTGTTGGTGGGGACTGGTGTCACTGTGTTGCCATGACACCATAAGCTCTACATGTGTGATGTGTAATTTCACGTAGCCGTCAGTGTCGTGAGAGCTTTCCTTTGTGTGTGTGTGCGTGTGTGTGTGCGTGTATGTGTGTGTAAGTGTGTGTGTGTAAGTGTATGTGTGTGCGTGTAGGTATGTGTTTGTTTGTGTGTGAGTGCGTCTGTGTGTAAGCGAGCGCTTGTGTGAGCATGCGTGTGTGTGAGCATGCGTGCGTGTTCGTGTGTGTGTGTGTGTTTGTGTGTGAGGGCGTCTATGTAAGCAAGCGCGCGTGTGTGTGGGTGCGTGCGTGTGTTTGTGTGTGAGGGCGTCTATGTAAGCGAGCGCGCGCGCGTGTGTGTGTGGGTGCGTGCGTGTGTTTGTGTGTGAGGGCGTCTATGTAAGCGAGCGCGTGTGTGTGTGGGTGCGTGCGTGTGTGTGTGTTGCGTTACCCATGGCCAAAGGGAGGTATGAAGTACAGGCAGCAGTGGACCCTGTTGTCTTGAATGTTTTTCCTGTTCAGACCGCTCTCGTCTCTGAAGTACTGTTCAAACTGCTGATCTATGTAGTCCGTGATGGGCTTCCAGCTAGGACGCATGCACGCACACACACGGACATACGCAGAGAAGCGTGCACACGCACGCACACACGCACACACACACACACACCCCACATCACCGGCCCATTCCAAGACAAGCGGGCAGACCGTAGCCGAGCCGCATCACGGCTACGTGAGCGTTAGCTTGCATTAGCTCACCACTGGTTGTTGTTGACGGCGTCTCCAAAGCCCGGTGTGTCCACGATGGTCAGTTTGAGTTTCACACCCTTCTCCTCGATGTCCACCGTGTGCTTGATGATCTCCACCGTTTGGTTGATACGCTCTGCAAAGGCAGGGTTGGACAGACAGGACGCATGACAGAGCTCATAGGGAATGTAGCAAACCTGGCAGTTATTACAAATCGTATATTTAATTAACAACATTAAATATTATTATTAATATAATTATAAAAATAACAACAACAACAACAACAACAATAATATTAACAACATAAAAAAACATATTTGACTGTATATTATATTATATGTCATTTCTACTTCTATTTAAAAGAGATGAAAGAGGACACCTTCAGCATTAAGTAGCTTCCTGTCTTTATAGAGATCAGTAAGGAACAGACTGTTGACCAAGGTGGATTTCCCCATACCGGACTCTCCTGCAACACGCACACAACCAGAGACAAAGAGGAAGATGGGCAAAGAAAGAAATAATTCCAGAAGTAACAGAAATATAAAATATAAATATAATATCTTAAGACACTGAGCAAAGGGACATTTATTCTGAAAAACCATCTACAGCCGTATTAAGAAGGACAAACAGACCTGCTACCATCAGTGTGAAGTCAAATCCCTTCTTGACAGACTTCCTGTGTACCTGGTTGGGAAGCGTGGCAAAGCCCACATACTGCTTCTCCTATGACGGAAAAATGGGGGAAAGAAATAGTGCCACGTTTCATCAATAAACTGCCTAAATATGAATACTGTATAGGCTACTGTTCATGACCAGAGAGAGGGAGAGAGAGAGAGAGAGAGAGAGAGAGAGAGAGAGAGAGAGAGAGAGAGAGAGAGGATGCAAGATTACTGTGAGAGCTCTTGTTTCAGGTGCAGTGTCGCCCATCAATCAAACAGAGGCACAAAGATATTGTAATGTAAAATCAGGCTGGTTCCCAGCGCAGCAGAATCACCCACAGCAAACAGACCGCTTCTATAATAACTACCACGGAGCGGAAACGTACGCGCCCGGCATTCCACCGAGAATAAATACCTCCTAAAACACAGAGAAACCTAGACGCACCAACCCAGGACTGCAAACTCTCACTGCTCTGAACTGTAGTCGCATTTGGCAAAAATAGTTATTTTTCGTCGTCGTTTTCTTTCTTTCTTTTTTCCCACACTCCCAATCTCAGCCCATCGACATGCGTGAACGTGAATACACTCTCCGGAGTCCGGCCGGCCGCAGGCTGCCAGGGGCCAGAACCCCAGTTGTACAGACAGAAGCTTCATTGAGCGGCTGTGAAAGGCTCTTTTTATGCTCCAAACAGACAAGCCCAACACACAGCGAGCGTCCGTATAAGCTGTCATAACTTGCCATGGGCATTTCCGACAGCCCCCTCCGGCTCACAAACACAGAGCACCAGTACGAGGAAATCTACACATAAATCACAGCGTATTTGTGCACGCACACACACACACACACACACACACACTCAATGTGTGTGAGGGCACGAGCATCATTCAGCGTCAGCCAATCCGCAGATTAAACATGTCAACCTGTCAGCACGCACGCAGGCAACAAAGCAATCCAAACAGTTCCACACATGAGAGAATATCAACTCTGTTGACAGTAACAATAGGTACTCTATGTTATACTGTCTGTGTGTGTGTGTGTGTGTGTGTGTGGGAAATGTGTCTCAATCTAGTTCCAAGCGACCGATGCTCTATTTGGGTGTCTGCGGAGATCCACAAACCTCCTTCCCCCTCTACACATTCGCCACGGTATTACTCCCTGGTGCCTGCAGCGCCGCTATTACCTTCTGTCTGGCCGTTCTCACTCGTGGGCACAGCAGACGTTCCACTAGTTTCTCCTGGAGCATGATGGCGTCCATGCTACACCGCGCCAGGCCAGAGACAGACCAAAAATAGCTCTGGTCCCAGAGAGGCAGCCCGGCAGTCCGGGACGTAGCGCAACCACCTTGGGAGGAGTGTGGGGAGCGGGGGAGGAAGGGGGGAGGGGGGGGGGGGTGTGTGTGTGTGACTGTACGCTCCCTCTCACTTAACGCTGCGCCGTAAAATAACCCACGCCCAGCAAGACCTCCCCCTCCTGGTGAGCCCCTCCCCCTCTGCCCCCCGCCTGCGGCCCCCGGGGCACCTTGTCAGGACAGGCAGAGAGAGGAATTCTCCCGGTCGAGAGACAGTGGCAGTGAGAGAGAGAGAGAGAGAGAGAGAGAGAGAGAGAGAGAGAGAGAGAGAGAGAGAGAGATGAGTGGTAGGAGAACTGTAGGAAGAAGAGGTAGCAATTTGAGGGAGGAAGGAAATAAGGGTGGTTGGACGGAGGAGGGGGGGGTGGGGGGCTGCAAAGGTCTGAAGCAAACTCATTCATCCGCCCTGTATCCCCTCCCTGCCTGCAACAGTTGGGAAATAACCACATGACAAAACGGTAGAGATGAGGAAGGTGCAGAATACATAGCCACAGTTAACACACACACACACACACACAGACAGTTAATCCACACTGACAATATAGTCAAACAATACAAATAAAGAGCCTGTTCCAACACAACACAACATACTGCTCATATGGCTCGACAAACAGAGGCACTGAAATGTCTCCCGCTCACTACATGTTAGAACATGTAGTATCGCCTCGTCACCGCGTCACAACAGAACAACACTGTCAATCCAAACATGTTTGTGTGTCTCTACGAGTTGAATAGAGCGCTCAGGCGTGTCTAGACTATGCTATAAAGAGAATATTAGCCGTGCAGATGGTTCGTGGGTAGCCAAGGAGCACATTTAAGAGGTGAAAGGGGGCCTCTTTTGTGGCAGAGGCTGGGCACAATTGTTCCCAGATGTGATGTTGACGATGGCTGGGCTGTTAGCGTTTGCCTTCGCCTATATGCGTAGTGCGTGGGTGCGTGTGCTATATGGGTGTGTCTCTGTGTGTTGTAACTGATGTGGGGGAACTCCAGAGTTTAGACGAAGCTACTTCTTGTGGAAATGAAATAGGGGGGCGTTCTGTTTTCTCAGTATGCAAGCACACCCCTATTATGATGCCACGTACAGATACGGTTGTAGAGCATAACGCCACTCCACACCACAGGGGGGCGACAGAGCAGGTGGCAAACTAAACTACCGACAACCCCTGTGACACACTCTTTCAGTAATTATAAACAACAGCCTTTCCTCACTGGACAAGGACCATCAGTTGTAACTGTATGGCTTTCACAACAGGACTGAAATATGGCAGTGAATCCATGTGAGCTGGCCGGAGGGTTAGACGTGGTCATATAGTCATGGTGAACCGTGGTGAAGTTAAAGCAAAGAGTTGGTGGTGTTGGGAAAGGGGGCATTTGAATAGAAGAAAAGAACAGATGTCTTCACAATAGCCTCTAGCTACCACAACCCCCCCCCCCCCACAACACCTCCTCTTCAGCATCGGTTTCCATCTGCCCCAGCTCTCAAAACGCGCTCTAGTGCAAAGACACTTTCAGATAGTTAGATCTGAGCTGCGTTCAGAACCATGGCGAACGTTCGTGACGAACATGTTTGCTTTGAACATGTTCGCTTTGAACTTGAATTTTGAACGATTTCTGTAAACATTCCAGAAACATTAGATTTAATATCCCTTCGTCCAGCTTCAACGTGTGTTCGCCGAGAACTACCTCCTCAAACCGTTTGCTTTTGTTTGCAAACGTTCCTGGCGAACACAATGCAAAGGCAAAACTGTTGAAATATGTTTGCAAACATTCACAAACGTTCGCCAATTCTGAACGCACCTCAGGACATTGTCTGACACTCTCATTCTTTTGATGTTATATTGAATGATAAATGGGCTGCATTTTATAAAGCGCTTTTCTAACTTCCGGCCACTCAAAGCGCTGTACAGTATTATCTCACATTCACCCACACAAACACACATTCATACACCGATGGTGATGGCGCCACCTGACCACCGGGAGAATTTAAGGGTTAGGTGACTTGCTCAGGGACACATCGACACTTGGTGAGGAGTTAACGGGATTCAAACCAGCGACTTCTGGATCACTTACTGCCCCGATCTACCAACTGCCGCTCTGTTGAGACAACCACTGGGCCAATAAGACACAAGTTTACATCCATTGACAATATAGCGCAAAATAGAAATGTAATAGAATAAAATTGAATAGAAAACATTGCTGACTCATTGCTGCTTGTCAGGTCCAAGTGCTATACCTCTCTGGCTATCTCCAGCTGACTAAACAAAACTAAAAGCAGGGGGGGGGGGCTCAGTGACAGGTGCAGAGCATATAGCATATAAAAGGCAAATCAGTCAGGGACATTACCAGGACATTATCATAGGGACCAGGGAGTCAGAAGCTTGCCTCAGATGCAACTGTGTTATTTTCTATCTCTCTTTCTAAGTACACAGGACCCCTGCCAATAAATGTCAACGTCAATCCTCTTTTCTGTAGAGTTTTTTAGGATTGGCCAGTAGATATGGAAGCAAGTGGGAGAGAGATATCGGGAAAGGATCAGGAAATGACTGTGGGTCAGATTCGAACGCAGGTCTCCCAGGCCCATATGGGCAGGGAACTACAGACGTAGTCGCTCACATCACAGCTCCGGCCAGTCTCTGTCAATCTTAATCCTGCTTTCATCTGGAAGTAAAATCACGATGGCTTGCCTCCAGACTGAGTTGCTACTGGAGCTACAGGCTATTTGTTCGCCTGTCTGTCGTTAGGTTCGAGGCAAACAGAGGCAGTGATCCAGACATCCGCCGCCTAATCAGCAGAAGACAATTGGGTTCTTCCCTTTAAGTTGTGTACGATGCTAGAGAAAAACAGCTCTGAAAAGGCCACAGTGACAATTACTGAGACAGACGGTGTCTGGACAATTAGATCATTTAGCCGGCTTTTGTTTGTACCCAAAGCCACGTAAAGTGGCAGAACAGAACAGTTTTAAGTATTGAGGAGTAGTAGGTATGTGATGTCATTCTCTGCTCAGGGTGCAATAATACTCCACTATATCTTTACATTGAAAATTGTTATTTGCTGCTCTATTAAAGGTGTAAAATATTAAGAATATATAAGAATAGTGCATTCATTTTGTGCTGTTGCTCAAGCCATTATATAGAGACAGGTGGTAAAGCAGTCAAGACATTCTAGTCTTTATCCGTGACCTTTACATACAGCTCACAGCAAGATGCCTTTCACACCATTAAGCATGAATGCGCCTTCCAGTGGCGGTTGAGCTACAGGCAGCAAGCTATGAGCCACAAAGCAGACATGAGAGAGGATGGAGTGATGATAGGCTTGTGTGAGAGAAAAACACACATTGGGTGTGCAGTAGAAATGATTAAAGCTAGACCTTGAAATCCTATGGTGTGTGTCTTCTGTCTATGGCTCTTTTGCGTGTTGTTCCACCGTTGTTCCACAACGATGCTGTGGTGGTCCAGTGAGGTATTCTCGGCTAACATATCCTAGCATTAGCATATGTTGTAAGAGGATGGAATGGCAATATGGGAGGTGGATATAATTTTGTAGAGTAATAGTTACGGTTTATAAAGAACCAACTGGAAAAAAAAATTAACGTAGCATTCCTGATACAAATAAGACCACCATTATCCAGCTAATTAGTCACATTTTATAGTAGCCTATTTCTTTCTTTCTTCAGTTAGAGGTTTTTCCAAAGTCTTTCATTTCTTTCACTGGATTATGTCTCAAATGTCTTATTCGGGCCTTCAAAACACCTAATCCCAAAATTAGCATTTATTTTAAACCGCTTTCTGGGTCACTCTTGTGTGATTTTCCAAAAGCTTTTCCAAGTCAAGGCATGGAAGGTATTGCAACTAATGTAGAACTGAAAAGCCATAGACATAGAATTAAATGAAAATGACTCACTTTTCTACGTGCATGCATGATTGTACACACACACAAACGCACGGGCAGAACAGACCGAGAGGCAGAAACACCTGACCTACATACCATGATCTCTCACCATCACAAAGGAATGCAAAATGTGCTCAGTGGACTTTTCGCACAGGTCTCTCAGTGTCCTTGATAGCAGCAGAGAGAGCGGCAGTGTTCTGTCGTTGATGAAACTTTATGGAATCAAGAGGAAAAAAATCTCACCCTATTGGCAGATTATGGTTTCGCACCAATAAAATAAGACATGAAGTTAACTGTTAACACTGATATATTATCGGTGAATTGACTATATCTATATACATATGGTGGTAAGAAAATAGCAATACACTCGAGCATGGCAATATTATGGTGCGCGATACTGTATTGATTCTCTGAATCACGGTATCGATTAAAAAAAAAGAATACTCTGTAAAAGAGATAATGTACATTAACCTCAAAAAAGAGGAAAGATCCTTGTTACCAGATTTATCTTAAAGCTAATTTCCATATTTTTTTGCAGCGACACCACACATTAGCATTGCTATGAGTTTTCCACAAATTAGAGATCACAATACATCGCCTTGCTTACAGTATTGCAATATATATATAATAATTGTGGCCCCTGTATCGTAAAACGTATTGTATCGCCAGATTATTGCCAATACACAGCCCTATATATACACAGCATATTACTGTGTGAGATATTGTTCTATAAGAGCAGGGCCACTGGCAGCCTACTTGGACCAAACCCTCTCTCTTCCCTCATGCAGAGACAACCCCCAGGGTGTCCCTTGCCCTGAATACTCCCATTCCAGCTTCGCAGCCGGTATAAACTGGGAGTGGGTGAGGGTCAGTGGTCCCATCTGGGGCAGTGAAAGTTCACGTGTGTGCGTGTATGTGTGTGTGTGTGTGTGCATGTGTGCGTGCGTGCGTGTGTTTAAAATAGGCCTCAAGGGCAGCATGGGTGGCGAGGAGGGGGGGGGGGATGACAAATATGCATCTGAATTCTGAAATGGAGGAAATAAGTGGATGGAAACACGTCTGTTTGCCTGTTGCTCTCCAGAGAAAACGTCCATTACATGGCCCCTGACCTGTTTTCAGGTATTTTCCAGCAATCTACCAGATACACACTACAGTACAATGAGAGCAAGATAATATGTAGGGAAGACCTACAGCAGAGGACTCAAAGTAAGTACATTATTTCTCTTGGACATCTAACCAAGAATTTTAGAGCTATCAGGCTATATCTTTTAATGATCAAAAGTGTGTTCCTCATTGTTGTGTTACCAATTACTGTAGACCTACAGTATACAGTACTGGTTTTTATAAATACAAAATAAAATAAAATGTTATTTTTAAGATAAGATTCCTAATTTGTTACTCCCATACAGCACGTCTAGTTGGTTACTATGCCAACACAGGCAACTAGAAATATTACATATATTGTTTCTTGCTTCTCAAGTGGATATGTTTTTTAAGTTATCCTGTTGCCTGGAAACGCAATATGAATGTAGATGAAGGAAATGACTGACAACGTATTAAGAGATGAAGAGAGACGGACACAGAGGGGCGATAAAATAAGGGATGCTTTTTTAAGTTATTATATTAGGAATGTATGATCCATTGCATTGCTAGGCCTAAACATGTCAGTGTCCGTAATCAACAGCCTCTCTCTATCATTCATTCCAACTGCTTATCCTCCTACACAGCCAGGCTTGTGAAGAGTATGAGTCCATGTTCTGTGTATATGTGACCCACTGGGTCAGATGCAGTATGCGTGGGTGAGGCAGATGGGTGGATGGCAGCCATTATAGTAAGAATTAGTATTTAGATGTTTCATGTTGTGTGTGTTTATTGGCCACAGGGGGGCAGACTGGAGTCACAGAGGGATCCACGCACAACCACACCATGCTGCTTGTGACAATGGGACATGTTCAAAAACCAGAAGCTCTTACACAATGCCGTTTGTGGTGAGTTTCTGTACAACACTAGCTATATACGGCATCAGCGTGCACACACAAACACACTACTCTACTGATAAGATCAGGCTATGTATGGCGATGGCCACCGACCAAAAAGTGAAGCCAGCGATTGTAAGCTAACACACTTTTTACAAATTCAGGAAATATATCCTCACAGTGCGCTGGCTGCCAGTCCTGTGTGTGAGCTGAAAAGTGTGTGGTGTCCAACACAGCCCTGGCTCTGCCAATGGAGAAAGCAAGTGGTGCAGACCGCACCACACAATATATATCCCAGCCTTGGCAATGCATGGTGTTCAATTTAGGATGGGAATGACTTGTGAGCGAGCACCTTATGGCATTGAAGGGAGCTGTTTTGTTCTGATCAAGATCAACAATCTTTCTCCAGTATGACTGATTCCACCTTTAATCATTCCAACCTCTGGATCTGTTTAGACTCCAAATACTCCAAATACTTGAAAGCAAGGGTAAATCTTTGTGCCTCATCTCAGCAGCTTCATAAACATGATGGACCATCTGTTTGAAATAATAATAATAATAATAATAATAATAATAATAATAATAATAATGTAAACAGGGAACATGACATGTCCAATGTTGTTTCTTTATTTTATCTAATTTCCTAGATTTTTTCTAATTTCCTAGATTTTAAACCATCGCTATGAGAAGGGAACCCCCTACACGAGAAAGCGCTGAAATTATAGGCTACATACCCCTTTGTGGGCTAATGTGGCCACTTTATGTTCAGTAGAGCCGAGGTAAACGGCAACACCGGGTTCTAGGCTACTCACTTAACCTTTATTGCCTAATAACAGGCAGTTTGGGTGTCGTGTCGACCATTCCCTGCGATGTCCTGACGGACACATCACTGCCATGCGCAAACAATCCCTTTTTATGGGTTGGATGCAAGACCTTGGGTACCATTATTGCTAACGCCTCATCTGGCGTCTCTCTACTAGTCCAGATGTAGCCTATGTGCGAGTGGGGTTGAAACCTAATCCCTGACCGCCCTAGAGCATTACATGACATACGTCTACAGATCCACAGGACTCTCGTGGAAAAAAACTAAACATGACAATGCACTGCTATCATGGCTACACTGACTGTAGCAGCTAGCTAAGCTTGGTGCGGTGCGATGAGGTTTCGCACAGCATCCAGTCAATGAAAAAATACATTTGACATTTGATTTATGTTACCTCCGTGTTCTCGTCTGGTCATCGCATGTGGGATGGGTAAGAGGAGGCGGCGCAGGTGCATCGTGGATGCGCAGCCAGCCACGGCCAGTCAATTGAAGAGAAAGAGACATTTGGTGAATATATTAGAATAAACTATGGTCTGTTTTTTTGTTTACCGTAACCCTCAATGTATGCAGGCGTACCTGTTTTAATCGGGATCCGGCTTTTGTATCTCATGTTAGTCGTCATCGTAACCGCACCTCGATACACGGTATGGAGTGGACGGCTCGTCGCTTCCAAAGCGCAGCCTGCAGGGTTTGAGGATGGGCGGGGGGCACCTACGTCACGGATAGCCCCTCCTCCTCTATATGCTACTACGCGTTATGCAAGATTGCATACAGGTCTATCGTGGACCTCCTCCAGATGTGGTGATGATGATCATAGATATCCTATCCACAACCTCAGCTCCAACATCCCTCCGCACACAATTAAAAATAAGTTATGTTGGTCAGAACGTTTTACTTGTACTTATAGCTACCCTCAATATTTGTCAGTCAGTCAGAGATAACATATAATACAGCCACAAACAACATTTAGAGACCACTCAAACAGTTTCTCAGATTTTCATAATTTCTACATTTAGATTTTTATTTTAAATGTAATATGTAGGCCTAGGCCTAATTTAATATACTTTTTCTATTTTTGCTCTATTATTTTAATATACAATATTTATACTACTATATTTTTAGAAATGTGCAGTGGTCCTATATTTTCCACAGCCGTAGCCTATTTTTGGCTTACATAAGTACATGTGTGTGTCTTTAAATTACAGTATCATTTGAACAAGATCAGCATAGCTTGTGCTTCCATCAGAGGCTTCCACTGAAACTTTATTTCAAGAACAAATACAAAAACAGAACTCCTAAAAGGTCTTTGCAGGCATATGGTTAATACGGTCTGTTCATAAATGCTCAGAACAAGTTGAGTAGAAGACCAAAATGACAGATTACAAAAGTAAATACCGTGTAGCAGTCGTATCAACAGTTGCATAGATATTATTCAAATTAAGACTTTTTTTATATAAGCCTCAGTCATGCAATGGAGGACTTCAGTATAGTTATTACTACACAGTACACACCAAAATGATACGTAGTGTTCAGTCAGTACAATTTGAATAGTAACAGGAACAAGATAATGCATTGCTCATTGATAAAAATAAAATATGGCACATTTGTTGAAAGAGTCACTGTGGATTCTTCTTAACCACCATTTATGTAAATTATTTTTCCATAAATTACATAACTGATTGCGTTTATGACTTGTGTATCCCATCCAAAACATACTTAAAATTAAACAAATATACCGTAAGTACGGGTAAACAGATTAGTTTTCTCTTTGTAAGAATATAACTTCCCTGAAGAATAACCCATCGAGCTAAACTGCAGGAAATGGAACATTGGCAATTTCTATACCGCCAAGGATTATGAAGTTAACTCTCTCAATCGGATTACACCATTAACCAAAATATGAAAATCAAACTGTTGTACAGTACAATGTAAAAAACATTATTATTTGACAAATAGTTAAGTATGTATATATAGTGCTGTAAACATGCCACATGAACATATAACTGAAGATAAAGATAAAAATGTACATTTATGTAAAAACATTAGCGCCAACTGATGTTCTGTACCGTTATTATTTGCCAGGTCAGCAGAACAACAAATTACATGCCGCAGGACACATGAATCTCCACCCTCCATCAAATAACCATGATTTTTTTCGCTATGCTTTCCAATCCCACCAAATAAATTAGGACACACATACATTTGGGGCCAGGCTACGGTGACTACATGAAGCCATGAACAGCTCGATGGCCTTGTACAATGACACCTGAGCAATGGGTGAGTGACCCTGGGTTGTAGCAGGAAAAGGGGGGGGCAACAAGATGGCGGGTAATTCAGAGAAGGCTGGGGAAGGGGGCGGGGGGGGCGGGGGGTGGGGGGGGGGGAGATGGGGGTCCTGCACTTTGTTGTCGTCTTTCTTCCATCCCAGTTACTCGTCCGCGTGCATCTTCATCTGAGCCTGCATCTGAACGATCATCTCTTGCATGCGTCTCAGCTGCAGGGGAGCACACAGGAGAGCAAAACGCACAATCATCTTAAAGACATCTTCAGTGTCACCTCGTTCTCCGTAACGCACAGATCATAGAGCGGTCTAAAGAACATTCCAGCAAAGGTCTGTCGATGACCGGACACTCCACGTGGATTGTTAAGACACAAGTCCATCGGGGGAGCCGTCCATCGAAGCTGTTTGAACTGTAAAAAAAACGAAATGCTTGGCAGTTGATTGAGTGAGCCATCTGTCTGTAGCTTTCGCTGTGGTCACACCTACACCACATCTGTAACATCAGTACGACAATGAATGGGTAAGCTCAGTTGTTACTCGGACTCAAGTCACAAGGATTTGAAGCTCTCCAGACTGATTCTCGTGGCGATGTAAACCTGAAGCTCGCAAGATCAGGATGGTCTATCACTTTATCCTACAAACGTACCATCAAGGCCCTGTTCTTAATAAATATCGCCATCTAGTGTCATAAAATGAAACTTCAGAGGGTTCATGAATGAAGTCTATCAAGAAACACTTGTGTGCCTGACTATTAAGAATTAACATCAAGTACATTTATAAGTAACTTATACATACTAACTTTCAGCATAAGTTCCTTACCACTTAAAGCTACAATATAATTCATTAATTTTGTTCATGAATAAATCATTACTTTATGTACAGATTCCTTCGAGTATGATAAAACATGACAATCACGCTGAATAATATTGACAGGAATACTTGGGTCATGTGACACACACACACACACACATACACACACCACAAGATGCTGTGCCAACATTGCACTTCTGATATGATTTGAACTAACATTCATCTGGAATTTATCGACAGACTGTGTGTGTAATGTGCCATAAAAGTCTTAAGATACATTTAAAACCATTTGAATGCATAGCAGCTTCAAATATTTTAAAGTTGTGTGGCGTTTTGATTGATGCAGTACCACTCGCGCTCCACTAGGGGCAGTGAGGCAAGGTTTAGCCTTTTTATTCAGCTTTTTTAGTATGTGATGAGTCCTGTGATGAGTCTTCTGACCCTGAAAACCAAGACAGCCTAACCATGGTGGCAATAACTCCAGAACAGGAAAATTTTGATTTAAACAATACAGTCAAAAGAAAGACAAAACATCCCCTTTACACCCAGAGCTTTCATAATTTCGGATCTCATCAATCCCCGGGGCTTTGCCAGTGCGCAGTTGTTTGACTACCTCAGTGTCTTCTACCAGAGTGATTTACAATAATCCCCCATCAGCCTCCAGCTCTGCCTCTACCATAAAGGGCATGTTAGTTGGATAAAGGAGTTCCTCAAAGTGTTTCTTCCACCGCCCAATTACCTCCTCAGTTTAAGTCAACAGCATCCCATCCTTACTGTACACAGCTTGTCTGGTTCCCCGTTTACCTCTCTTGAGGTGGTGGATGGTTTTCCACAAAACAAACCTTGGTGCCGACCAAAAGCACCAAGTGTTTTTTCTGAACTTCTCCCACAACCGTTGTTTTGTCTCTTTCACAGCAGAGGCTGTGGCCCTTCAGGTCCGTTGGTTCCTTGCAACCGCTTCCAGAGTTGGGATTACAAATCCTGGAAGGTCTCTTTCTTCAGTCAGACGGCTTCCCTGACCACCAATGTCCATCATGATGTTCTAGGGTTACCGCCCCTTAATGCACCTAAGACCTTTAGACCACAGCTCTCCACCGCAGCTTCAGCAATGGAAGCTTTGAACATTGCCTACTTAGGTTGAATGTCCCAAACCTCCACAGGGATGCCAGAGAAGTTCCGCTGGAGGTGTGAGTTGAAGATCTCACAGGCAGGGGCCTCCTCCAGACGTTCCCAGTTCAACCGTACTACCTGCTTGGGCTCACCAGGTCTGTCCAGAGTCTTCCCCCACCCCTTGACCCAACTCACCACCAGATGGTGATCAGTTGACAGCCCTGCACCTCTCTTCACAAGAGTGTCCAAAACATGCGGCCTCAGATGAGATGATACTATCACAAAATCTACCGACCTTTGACCTATGCTGCTCAGAGGTAAATGCAGCATGCTAAAAAACTGTTTGTGTGTGTGTGTGTGTGTCTTCACCTCAGCCTCTTTCTGTAGCAGAATCTGGTCCTTATCCAGGACTTCCTCCTCCACGGCCCTGTGAGGACAGAGACGCATTAAATAGGCCCTGGACTAACTGAATATCCCTCCGCACCGCTGCCCACACCGCCAGGAGATATTTGGTGAATTTGACAAGAAAAGTGTATTATCTTAAAAGTAGCTTGCAATTGCTGACTATACCTTTTAACATTGTTGGGTGAGTTAAGTTAAGGTTAAGGGCCCCCGTGTCCAATAAATACCCTTTTAACACTGAACGGTAACTTAATCTTATATAGCTCTTATCCAGTGACTGCAAATGTCCCTTTACTAGACTAACGTTTTAGTCGCTCTGGATGAAACATCTACTATTGAGTCTAAAACCTAAATGTAAAGATGTTTAACATGTTTGACAAATCTCATCTCACCTGCCAGCTCGCTTCAGCCTCTCAGAGCGGAAGTTCTCGTAGTGAAGGTCCTGAGTCACTTCCTGTAGGTCCTGCATGTGGGTCCTGCATTAAATGACAGACAGCACGTTTCACACACACACACTACTTTGTTCACCCACTAGGTGGCAGCAGAGCACGACCACCACAGGGAGGCAACAGGTGGCTATGTACACCGAGTACTCACACCAGCATGGTCCGCAGCTTGAGGAAGTCGTTGTGCTCGGGGTTCTCCACCTCCACCACCCCCCAGGGATACAGACGGCCACGCATCTTCTTGCCTTTCACCTCAATCAGCTGGTTGGAGCCAATCACAGCGAAGGGAATGCTGGCCTGTGTGTGTGTGTGTGGGAGGGTTGGAAGGAGACAGAGAGGAGGTATGGAACGGAACGTGTTTTTAAAAAACAAAAGTACACTCCCCGTTTGTGTCCAGCGTTCCCTTTTGTCTTTATAAAGCTGCTGTGGGAAGTGTTTTGGGTTCGAGCCCCTTCAGCGCCGAGTTAACACTCCTCTCTAGTCATACAGTTCTTTCATTATTTTTTAAAGACCAGCCTTGCCTCACTCTTTTCTGTTGTTGCTACTAATGTATGCTTTGTTTTAGAGTATTAAGCGTTTTATATTGTCCTGTGGACGTGAACATTCCCACCTCTTCCAAAGGCATTCTCCCTTAGTATACTGAATGCACATGAACACACGAGCAATGGGTTTCAAGTCTACTGTAACGTAAAGAACATTCCAATGAAACGTTTTCTTACCGTCTATACGTAAGGCTACGGGTGCATGCTTTATTTTCGGGGTGATTGTTAGTTGCAAGTAGAGGTGTGCCTCTCTCATACCTTGAGGACCCTGGTTTGCTCCTTGAATTCCTCGTCCTCGTCAGAGTCCGCGTCGGGCAGCTGGTATATCCTGATGCCGTGCTCGGCGATCTCGTCCAGGATCTAAGGGGCGGGAGGAGCGGAACCGACAAGCTCAACAGCCTGGGATAGAAACGCGACATTGGCCTCTTGAGTCACACTCAACCTGATAGTAACGAAATGTCTACTCAACTAAAACTGGGCAGCCATACTTATCCTGAAAGATTCCTCTAATGCTTCGTTTTTCACCTATCCAATGACAGTGACGTTGTCGTTGACAACAGAACTACCGATGCAGTACAACAACAAGCACCTTACAGAAGCCAGAAGAAAAAAGTGAATACCACAGAATGCCACTGGTGGGCGCTAGTGAGTTGCAGCAGAGCAGGTGCAAAGTAATAGTGTGTGCTGCACACACGCACACAAACCCATGTCATCGGTGTTAAAAAGGTCTGAAACAATAAAGTCAACGCCCACCCATTCAAAGGCCCACCGGTGAAGAAACAATATAAAACAAAAGAGCTTTCTTTAGCGTAACTAGGGGACAGATGAGAGTATTTATTATTGTAAAAGCATCAAAGGTTTACTTGTCTTTTCCCAGAGAACACGTTTTTAATTCACAATGTAGTGTAATGAAGCCAAAAATGACAAGGGCTGCTTTCCTGAGCTCTTTCATGTACGGTAAAACGGACAGCGGTGAGTCGGGCCAGGAACCTGCGAGGGAGGGCAGGTTTTCCCCCCCAGAGCCGCCTGCCGTCAGAGCCCCTTGTTATGGCTGACCCTTGTTTACTCAGCCAGGTCTGAGCACCGTGTGTGCGAGATAGCGTGTGTGTGTGGGGGTGGGTGTGCATATAGTCGGTTATTGTTGCCCGGGTAGATAGAAAAACAAACACACTTTGCAGACCTCTGAGAAGGAGCGTGACTGATAACCACACTCCAGCACTCACTGAAGAAGAAGAAAAAATAAAATAAAACCCGCGCGCACACACACACACACACACTTTGTTGGGGCAAAACAGAGTGAGTTTTGGGAAGCAATGCACAGGAAAATAAACACGTATCACATTCAGAGACAATGGCAGGAAGAGTAAAAATGAAACAAGCAACAACACCGCTACTAAGGCAGAGAGCAACATATGGGAATGGGCACAGATATCTCTAGACGGTATCTCTTCACCGCTCAGATGGGTTGACGTGACATAACATTTAGCTGAAGAGCAACATCATCAGTTCACCAACGTGCCCCTGAACCAGGAACAACACCTGGTCACAGTGATGTCTGCCATCATCGGTTTCCAGACCCTCTTGAGCCATAAGCCACTAATGACTGTTTACCTGAATTAGAGCTGTGCAGTAACACATGTTTACTAAAGCCTGGCACCCATAATCAACGACTCCTCGGGATGATCAGATGTGAAAATCATTGGCTGCTGCTAATCCCCGTTGTCTCCAGCCAATTTTCCATACACAATGTCGGCACTAATCCTACGGGCACGTCGGTCTGCCACTCTCATTCTTGTCGTTGCGTATTTGTGTTGGCACGGAGATGTTGGCACGGGAACCATTTTCATTTTATGACCATCCTGTTGAAGTGTAATACCCCCTTCCATTTTCACTGAGCTGTTATGTTTGGCTGTTCAGCTCCACTCAGTGTTATCAGCGCTCGAGGAAAAAATTTTTAAGAAAACAGCTCCACACAGGAGTCGTCCGTCTTACAATTAAATGTGTAAACTTAAGGTGTATTTTCACTGGCTTACATGGTCAAATATGACATCTATGACATGTTTTTAGAGCCGTTTCCTCATATTCAGCAGAAGTTATGATGAAGTGTGTGGGTGGAGGCCCATCTAAAATAATTCGCAAGTGGGTCCATGCAGACACTTTTCAGCTATACGTGTGTGTGTGCACGTGCATGTGTGCATGCTTGCCTGTGCAGATCTAGGATCCCATTCCAGACATAGCAAGACTGAGTGCAGTCACAGGTTTAAATCCAAATATAGCATACCTGCCCGTCTATACATAGGTGTGACTGCACGGTGGAAGAGTCGTGGGAGCCCTAACTAGGCAGCTTTTGGTAAATTACACAGTACGGCCCCACCAAAAGCCACCAGCCACAATGAAACTGTGCCACCAACCCATCATTACGGGGATCAACGATTTCATAAGGCCAACCTGCCCAGGGAATCATATTTTTCATGTGGGTTGTGCATTTTCACCAATAGAGAAGAAATCACACAATATGACTGCAATAACAACTATTCAGGAGTAACAAGATAAGATTACAAGATCATTCACATACTGTCTGGTTAACCACATACTGTACAATAACACACACACACACACACACAAAATACATTTACAGATAAAACTCATTGGGGCCTTCAGGTCTGGCACGGTGTGTACATTTAATACAAAGCAATAAGAATATGTACCAGATCGTTCTAGAAAATAAATTTAAAAAAAATAAATATATATATATATATATATAAAATAACAGGAGCGTATAAACTAAAATTGTGCAATTAATTAGCAATGTGAAGGAACTCCTGCAACGTTCACGCAATCTCAGAGCAGCTGCCTGCCAACGGAACAACTAAGGGGGATGAAATCCCCATTAACGTTAAGGTAATCGATTAGCTACGCTGACCGCGCTACTCATTGCGAAACAGAGGAGGCCGGCTGCGCGGCAGGACAATGCAGGCTTCTCGTTAAGGGTCCTACTGGACAACATTCTCAGAAAAACAACAACAGGTATGCATTGCTAACTTCATTTGCCAAACTTAAGACCCATGAGAACAAATCCCAGTGCTTTGCCAGGAAACGCCTGTAGACTAGCCCTCTCTGTGGGGGGGTGGGGGTGGGAGGGTGGGAGAGATTCAAGCCCTCAACAATAACTTTAAAATTAGACCCCCCGCACCTTCCTGCACACACACACACACACACACACACACACACACTATTGCCTTGTTTTCTGAACAGGTGTGTGATCGGTCATGATGAGAATCCAAGTAACAGAGTAACCAAGTGAATGTGTTACAGTACACACATTATATGCAGCTCAATCATAAACACTGATGTTATGAAACTGCTCTTAAAGTTATAGCTCTGTGAAAAGATCATTATTCTTTAAATATTTAAATCCTCCGCCAGACCCCAGTCACCACTCTAAAGTGTCTCATGACCAGCCCCCCGCCCCAACTAAATATTTAGGCTATCCCCGGGGCTCTGATAACATAAGTGGGCTACCTCAGTGTGCTCGGGTGAGACACAACAGTTCCAAGGGAGTGTCTGACAGACGACCTCTGCTCTATGGCTCTGTAATGTAAGGCAAGGTGATCGCCATGTCGGGAATGGGAGGAAGGGAGGAGAATGGAAGGGGGGGGGAGGCGTTAAGGTGGTGTTGTTTGCCTCCATGTGAAACGTGGGCGCTGTGATGTGATTACGAGCTGTAGCATCGACTTGTCCAGGGAGAGGAACCATATGGCATCATGTTCATAGTGCCAGGCACTTACTGTAGAGCTCCAGTCCCTCAGCGCTAAAGAAGGTCTGGACGCAACCCACTTACTGTAGAGCTCAAGTCTCTCAGCGTTAAAGAAGGTCTGGACGCAACCCACTTACTGTAGAGCTCAAGTCTCTCAGCGTTAAAGGGGATCTGGACGTAACCCACTTACTGTAGAGCTCAAGTCTCTCAGCGCTAAAGAAGGTCTGGACGCAACCCACTTACTGTAGAGCTCCAGTCTCTCAGCGCTAAAGAAGGTCTGGACGCAACCCACTTACTGTA